>PVLD010020863.1:0-32823 GCA_004027595.1 Dinomys branickii | reverse complement strand
GCTGCCCAGGTGCACAGGTTGGGTAAGATCTTGGGATCTCCCAGTCTCTACTTGCCAGGGTGCTGGGATTATAGAAGCTCCACAGTGCCTGACAGGGTGGATTCCTTCTTTATTTATATATACTTCATGTTTTGTAAGATTTTCTCCTAGTGTAAGACAAGGCTCAGCAACTGTTTGCTCCTGGAAGATACAGTGTCCTCCCTGGTACCAATTACTACACCTAGGCCTTCTGAGAAAGAGTAGGGGATAAAGGGAGGCAGCAAGTACACATTCCTTACATTCTTAGCCATGTAAGGAGAAATGTGTGCATCTGCACCTTTAGTGCCTCTCAGGTCAAGAACTGAGGCCTGAAAACAGTGCGCACACCCCATCTCTTGTTGCCATGAGGCTTTCTGTCCTATTTTGAGTTGACTAAAGCACCCCACGTCTCATTTTTGTTTTGTGGTAGAAGGGATAGATTCCAGGATCTCTGGCACACTAGGCAAGTGACACTCCCAGCTCAGTCATTTTATCCATCCCTCAGATGGCCATTCCTGCCCAGTTCTTGTTAGTGCAAATTACTGTGAATTGCTCATCTTCCTGATCCAGTCCCATTAGGAGCTCAGAGATGCTAATTCTCCACGTTTTCCTCTTCCCACCTGCCTCTCCTCATGCCTGCAGGCTCTCTAAGTGCCTGTGTCCTTAAAAGGACCATTTCGAGATTGTTTCTGCCCTGTCTTCTGTTCTCGTCACCACTTCCTGAGAGTGAGGGCTCTGACAGGAAATAGACTGAGAGGAAGAGGAGTTCCCTAGGCCATTCAAGAACAGCACACCAGGCAGGCATGTGAGAGAGACCCTGCCAGAGATTGCCCTTGGGTAGAGTCCCTGAGCCTGTCCTGCTTTTATTGTTTTCTTTTGTTTCAGTACTAGGAATTGAACCCAGAGTCTTTGCACTGAGCTACTCACATGCCTTTTCATTTTTCATTTTGAGAGAGCGTCTGCTTAAGTCACTTAAGTTTCCCAAGCTGGGCTCCAACTTGTGATTCTTCTATCTCAGTTTCCCAGGCTGCTGGGATTACAGTTGTGAACCATCTTGCTCTTTTCCTAGTACCATCTTGCTCTTGTCCTACTTTTATGAATATATTCTTTTCTTGTTTTACATACATTTTGTTAGTGCCTTTCAATTTTACAAAATAATAGATTTCATTGTTCTTTTTGTACATGTATACATCTTCTCTTTTGTCTTTTTGAGACAGGGTCTCCCTATGCAGTTCAGCTTGGCCTTGAGCTTATTTTGTAGCCCAGGCTGGCCTCGAACTTGCAACGATCCTCCTGCCTCAGCCTCCCAAGTTTTGGCATTAGAGGTGTGCGCTACCACATCCACCCATGTATATATCTTTATCCGTATAACATTATTTTCATCCCTCTACTTACCCTCTCTTCACTCTGTCCCCAAACCTTATCCCTTCCTCAACGCATACTGAGCTACATCTTCAGCCCTTTTTACTTTATATTGTAAGAGAATCTCACCAAGTTGTCCATACTCGTTTGGAATTTGCAGTCCTCCTGCCTCAGCCTCTCAGAGTGCTAGGGATGGCCGCGTGTGGTGGCTCCCACACCTGCCTTTCCAGCTACACGCCGTGGAGCCTCAGGGAGTCTCCAGGTGGTCCTCTGGTGTGGACCAGCTCACAGACCCAGCAGTCTTGGTGCTCTGTGCATAAGGGCACAGAGGCCACACGCCTGAGTTCCAAGCCCCAGTGCAGGAGGACTGCAGCCCCAGAGGTGACCTTGCCTTTTTTGTCCCGTTGCAGCTAGGGGACTGAACCCAGTGATCCTCCACCACTGCGTTATGATGCCAGCCTTTCGCTGTATTTATGTTGAGACAGGGCCTAAATTGCCCAGAAAGGACAAATTTAAGATCCTCCTGCCTCAGTCTCCCTGGGTACTAGGAATATAGGCCTGTGTCACATCCTGATTACTTTGATCCTTGTAGGAGTCACTTCCAGGTGTAAGCCAAGTTGCCATAGTCCTGCGATGGTCCCTAAATGAATTGCAGGTAAGTAGACAAATCCCAGGGTGACTTACACAGCCAGGCCAGATAGTGGCCACATTGGCCAGTGAGGCTGACTTAAGCCACCCCATTTGCTTTCCCTACCTCCTCATCCTGAGCCACCACAGAGGTTCCCTGAGGGTTATGGGGGACAATCTGAACTGAACCCCTCCTATCTCTCCAGAATGGGCCCTGTGGAACCTCCCTATGCAGGTGACACTCACCTCTGTGCTGTTCCTCTGACATGTCTGATGACTGCCAGGTGACAGTATCTGCCCCCTGTCTCCTCACCTGGCTAAGGTCAGGAGACAGTGCACACGTCCAGCTCCTTCCATCCCCCACAGACCTGTATAGCCATGGTCCTCACTCCATGCAGCCTTCCCACCCACATGGTCCCTCCTCACTGCCCCACGGAGGCCCGGAACCAGGCCAGGACATTGTGAGGGAACATGTCCAGCCAGGCTCAGGTGACAGGCCCTTTCCCCTTCCGCCTCCTCCAAGCCATGGGCACCTGGAGAGGGCATCTCCAGTTTGTCCTCTTGCTCTTACTGTGAGCACCTGCAGCCAGCAAGTGGGGGCCAGGGCCCTGGGCTAAGGACACCAGGGAAGACAAGTGTGGTCTCCTTGTCCCTCATCCGGAGAAAGGAGCCTTGTGCTCTGCCCTTATGGTTGATACATTGTGTCAACTTGGGGAACCTAGAGGTTTGGCTGAGTTATTCAGCAGGAAGCCAGGGTGCTCACTTTGTACACATCCTGAGCCTGTGGAAGAGAAGGCATGGACATTGTGTGAGAGATACACAACCCCTGGGGGGGGTGTCCTGTTAAAAATGTAAGGGAAGTAAAAAAAGGCTGCTTGCAGCCATTCCTCCTTTTTGCTCTTGTTGTTTTTGCTGTGCTCTGCTGCCATGAATGTTTGCTCTCTGCCATGTGCCACTCGGCTTCTGAAACAGCCAAGTACGGACCAAAATCTGCACCAACTGTAAGCTAGATAAACGTTTACTTCCTTCAGTTTGGGCATTGGGTATTTTGTCTCAGCAACGATAAAAAAGTATCCAAGACAGCCCTTAAGCCCATGTGTACAGAAGCTGGAAGAGGGAGGTTTGCAGGCCCCCTAGGGCTGGGCAGTATGCTATGTGAAGATAGTTGGAGATGTCTACCATCTGGAGACGTCTACCATCCAGGAGTCCAGACACTGGGAGCTGCCATCTCCGCACTGTGCCACCCTGGGATTAGCTGTATGCACACAAGATGTGGCCTGCTGGGGTTCCCCTCCCTATGGCTCAAACCCTAGATCTCAGGGTCCTCCCATGCCTGTTGTTCCTGCAGCTCATCCCAAGGCTCTGGGATAACTGCATGAGAGTTGGCTGTGAGAACCTTGGGTATGTGGGGAATGAAGACAAACCATGGTCAGCCAAGCACAGTGCTCTGACTTCCAGCATGGGCAATGCACAGCCTGACGGAGCTGTCAAGGAGAGAACAGGGCCAGGCATGGGCTCAGCAGGGTGCCTTGAGCCCCCACCACAGACAAACGTAGAAGGCATCTTGCTGCTGGGTCTCTCGCTGGCCATGCCTTCTGTGTACTACTAGGCCCCAGCACAGACACCGGTGAAAGGAGCTGAGGCCAGAAGTGTATCTGGGCACTGACACCAGAGTCCCACTCAGTCCCTACCCTGTGTACACTGTCAGTTTCCACAGGACACACATCTGAACCAGACCCTGGAGGAGGACACAGTTCTCAAGTGCCCTTGGGCGTCATGGCAAAGCTCCAAAGTACAAAGTGTGGATTGCCTCCTGGGGTCTCCGGCACGAGGTCCTCTCCCAAGTGGGCCGGCCCAAAGCTCCCTGAGCATCCCATCCTCCACTCTGAGATGCTTCCGGAAGCCAGACTGGCTGGGCTTCAGGTCAGGAGCCACCTCCAACCTCCACAGACAAGACCCCAGAGAACATCTTCCAAGGCCAGGACAGCAGGCAGACAGCCAGGAAGGACCACATGATGGGGCAGAGGGCCAACTGCCTAGATGTCTCACTTCTGGGAATTAAGGCTCCATCTACGTGGCAGGGTAACTTTACTACTGTCCAACCTGAGCACTTGAACAAAGGCTGCATCGTGCAGCCTATGGCAGGGTAAGGCAGGGAGTCACGAGCCCGCAGAACTCAAGGTCTTCCCAGGAGCAGTGTGAGGTGCCCGAAGCCAGAGGCCAGGCACTCGTACGTCCTTGGTGTCAGCCCAGTGTGGCTGCCTGGAGACAGCAAATTCTCCACACCCCACATGGGCTAAGTACAAAATCTGACCTTGACCAGTGTTATGGTTGATACATTTTGTCAACCTGGGGAGTCTAGAGCTTTGGCTGAGTAATTCAGCAGGAAGCCAGGTTGTTTGTATAAATCCTAAGCCTGTGGAAGGGGAAGCCATGGAGATTGTGTGAAAGGTACACCGCCCCTGGATGGGGGATATCCTGTTTACAATGTAAGGGAAGGAGAGAGGCTGCTTCCCTGCCATTCCACACATTTGTTGGTTGTTTGCTTCCATGAACAGTTTGCCCTCTGCCATGTGCCACTCTTGTCTCTGAGCCAGCCAAGTATGGACTGAAACCTCCACAAACTGTAAGCTAAATAAACCTTTCTTCCTTCATTTTGGGTGTTGGGTATTTTGTCTCAGCAATGAAAGAAAAGTAACCAAGATAACCAGCAGCCAGTGTCCCTGCCAGCCACGCCCCTGATAGCACCTCAGTGGAGAGACCATTGCCAAGGTTAGCCTGGCCCTCACTGGCCACTGACCCAGTGCCAGCAGCCCCTAGGTTGGGAGCCCAGTCCTTCCCAAGCCCTCTGCCAACAGGCTTCCCTGAGGCTGTCAGAGGCAAGGAAAACTTCCACAGGGCCTGCTATCCAGTGTCTCATCAGGCCAAGCCACAGCGCATCTTGCTTCTTCACTGGATTTTACCCCTAAATCCCACAGACCAACATTTGCCCTGCTCACCCTAAGCCCAAGCCCTACAACACCAAGCTCATTCACCAGGCACCACCCAGCCAACTCAAGACCCAGAGGGAAGGCAAAAGTTACCTCCACCTTGCTGGCCCCAAGAATCCAGGAAGGCCCCTGGCCAGCTGCCCCTGAACCCCAGAAAAGATCGTGCGAGCCTCAGATCCAGGACAGGGAAGCCAGACTTTTCCTACTGAGGGAGAGATGACTGTGGTATCCCACCACTCTCGCCACCCAGCAGCAGGCCCCACGTCCTCCTGCTTATGGGACAGAACCCCACATTGCTTCAGTCCCAAATCCAGAGGAGCAAGACTGGCCCCAACCCAAGCCTTGAAGTGGAGAGACAGAAGTGTCAGGAGTGAAGACCCGGAGCACGGCGCCCTCTGGCCACAGCCAGTCCTGGAGGTGGCCCCCGCCCTCTCAGAGCAACATGGGGTACACAGTGACCTCCACTGAATCAGAAAAACTGCTCATCCCAGAAAAGGCATGGCCACTACCTCCCGCTTAGGCACAGGAGCTGGAGGACTGGGCTTCTTGGTCAATAAGAGAGAGGTCTGTGGTCAGGCAAATCAGGGTGCTGATACTCAAGTCCACAGACTATGGCTAGGTCCTTTACTCTGCTGTCCTCATGGCATTTCAAGGAGTCAAAAGCACAGAAAATAGGTCCCCACTCAAGCAAGAAGGGTGTAAGGAGGGGGCCAGAGCCTCCATTATGGACTCAGTATTTCCTGAGGCCACCGCTGCTCAAAAGACAATAAATTCCCATTACCAGAGGGTTCCCTGCAGGAAAAATGGACGCTATTAGCAGACATGAAAGCATCACATAGTCCAGGTTGCCCACCCAGCACTGCTAGGTAGAGGCACCAGTGGGGCTGCCAACCTATGGTCGAGGTTCCTGGCACCTCACGAGGCCACAGGCACTGCAGCTGCCTACCTCTGCCATGACTACAGTCAAAACCATCAAACAATTTACTGTGAATCAACTTTCACCTATCAAAGGTGAGAGGGGCTGGGTGGGGAGTCAGGACTGCGGTGCCAGTGGTGTTCGGGACAGTCCATGACAGTCTGCAAAGCATCCACGGGAGAGTGTGTGGTCACCTCTGTCCAGTGTCCTTGGCGTGGCCGGGCTCCAGTGGCACTTCCTTCCTTCCTTCCTTCCTTCCTTCCTTCCGTCTGTCTGCACCTCCTCCCTGCATCCGGCACCTCTGTGTCCTGAGCCTGGGATAAGGCAGAGAACAAAGGATGCAACTGACTGTAGGCAGGGGAACCAGCAGACTCAGGAACACTGAGAGCATCACAGCCAATATGTGGCTTGGCTGGCTGGCCAGGGCTGTGGCTGAGGAAGCCGGCTGGGCCCTGCTCACCTGGGTCAGGACAGCACACATTTGGAGCTCGTACACCCTGTCCCCCTTTCATCCACTGTGTTCAGCTTCCACAGCTTGAGCCACCGGATTTAACGAACTAGTGTATAGAAAGCATCTTCTACACCCTAAGAACAGAGGACCATCATTAGGAGGATCCTGCCTAGGGGACTAGGAGAGGATACCGAGGACCATTGCCTAGGTAGAGACCCCAAAGAGGTCAGAACAGCCCAGGACCATCCTAGACCTGAATCTGGCTCAGGGCATAAATACCCTTACTGAGCTCTGATCTGAGATGTGGCTAGGGTCCCTAGGGAACCCACTAAAGGCTCAGGACTAATGTACCCATGGGACTCTGGGGAGAGGATGGGCTGAAAATTTCCATTGAAAGCTTGCAAAACCACTTAAATGAAACTGAAAATAGAATTTCAGACCTTGAAGCAGCATGGCAGCTTCTGAGGGTGAAAGGAAGTACCTCAGAAAATTATCAAAGCCCCAAGAAAACTCAATTCAACAGCTGCAAGATGAGGCAAAACGAAATAATATTTGAGTGATAGGAGTCAGTGAAACAGCAGGAGACAACACAAATGATATAAAAAGAATATTTGCTGAAATAATAGCAGAAAATTTCCCAAAAAAGGTAAAAGATACTGAAGTACAGTTAATCGAGGCATATAGAATTCCAGCGAGCCATAACCCAAAGAAAACCACACACAGACATATAATAGTCAAGATCCCAGATATCCAGCAAAAGAACACAATATTAAAAGCTGCTAGAGAAAAGAAAGTGATCACCTATAAAGGAAAGCCCATCAGAATCACAGCAGACTTCTAATCGGAAACCATGAAATCAAGAAGAGCTTGGAAGAAGATATTACAGATTCTGAGATAAAACAAATTCCAACCCAGACTGATGCATCCTGCAAAACTATCCTTCAAATTCAATGGAGAAATAAAATATTTCCATGACAAAGAACTACTGAAGAACTTCATGAGTGCCAAACCAGCATTGAAAAAAGCACTAAAAGATATTCTACACAGAGAAAAAAGAGACCACAATCCCAAGAACAATGATAGAAATAACTCCCTAAACAGAACAACTAAGTAAGCAGTCAGCAAAAGAAGGAAAACAACAACAAGTAAATAACATGACTAGAATAAGCCAACATATAACCATTAATGTAAATGGCCTCAATTCACAAGTCAAAAGGAAAAGATTGGAAGAGTGGATTAAGGAACACAACCCAACGATATGCTGTATACAGGAAACACAATTTTACTCAAAAGGAAATCCACAGGTTGCAAGTTTAAGGTTGGAAAACAATTCCCATGCAACAGGTCCCCAGCAAAAAGCAGGGGTAGCTATTATGTTTGCAGACAATGAAACTTCAAACCAAAAACAAACAAAAGAGGTAAAGAAGGCCATTACATACTAGTTAGGGGAAAGCTGCAAGAGGAAGAAGTAACAATCCTAAACATTTATGCACCAAACAATGGAGCACCTAACTTTACAAGTCAAATCTTAACAGACGTGAAAAATTAAATAACTAATAACACTATTGTAAGAGGGGACCTAAACACCCCTCTGACGCAAAGAGACGGGCCAACAGGACAGAAACTCAGCAAAGACATAACAGACCTGAACCAAAAGCGAGAACAAATGGACTTAGTAGATGTATACAGAGTGTTCCAACCCACAACATCAGAATACACATTTTTCTCAGCTGCACATGGGTCTTTCTCTAAAATAGACCACATTCTAGCCCATAGAGCATATCTACCTAAATGCAAAAGAACTGAAATTATCCCATGCATATTATCGGACCACAGTGCAATGAAATTGGAAATTAATGACAAAGAGAACTCCAAAAACCGCATAAACACTTGGAAATTAGACAATAACCTCCTGAATAACCAATGGGTCACACAAGAAGTTAAAGAAGAAATTAAAAAATACCTACAAATAAATGACAATGCAAGTACAACCTACCGGAATCTGTGGGATGCAATGAAAGCAGTCCTCAGAGGGAAATTTAAAGCAATGAACTCTTATATAAAGAAAACAAAAACACAGCAAATAAATAGCCTAATGCTATACCTCAAACTCTTAGAAAAAGAACAAGCCAAACCAAAAGCCCAAAGAACGGAGGAGATTATCAAACTCAGGGCAGAAATTAATGCAATGGAGATGAATAAATCTCTACAAAAAATAAGTGAATCAAAGAGTTGGTTCTTTGAAAGAATAAATAAAATTGATTAAACCCCTAGCCAACCGTATTAATAAAAGAAGGGAAAGAACTCAAATTCATGCAATAAGGAATGAAAAGGATGAAATCACCACAGATCCCAAGGAAATCCAAGAGATCATTAATACCTACTTTGAAAATCTTTACTCCCATAGGATAGAAAATTCAGAAGAAATGGACAGATTCCTAGAAAGGTACAAATTAACAAAATTGAATCAGGAAGACTCAAAAATCCTGAACAACCCAATATCAATTAACGAGATTGAAGATGTCATAAAAAAGAAAAGCCCAGGCCCTGATGGATTCACAGCTGAATTCTACAAAACATTCAGAGAAGATCTAATGCCAACACTCCTCAAACTCTTCAATGAAATCGAAAAGGAAGCAACTCTCCCTAACACATTTCAGGAGGCAAGTAACATACTGATACCAAAACCAGCGAAAGACCCAACCAAGAAAGAGAATTATAGGCCAATCTCTCTAATGAACATAGATGCAAAGATACTCAACAAAATACTAGCAAATAGAATACATCGAATGATAAGGAAAATTATACACCACAACCAGGTAGGATTTATTCCAGGAATGCAGGGATGTTTCAATATTCACAAATCAATGAATGTAACACATCATATCAATACAGCCAAAGACAAAAACCATAAGATCATCTCAATAGATGCAGAAAAAGCTTTCGATAAATTCCAACATGCATTCATGTTAAAAACCTTAGAAAAAATAGGAATAGATGGCCTCTAACTCAATCTGATCAAAGCCATCTATGAAAAACCAACAGCCAACATCATAGTAATGGACAAAAACTGAAAACTTTCACTTTAAAGTCAGGAACAAGACAAGGATGTCCATTGTCACCACTCCTATTCAACATAGTTCTGGAAGCATTAGCCAGAGCAATCAGACAATAGAGAGAAATAAAAGGAATAAGGATAGGAAAGGAAGAAGTTAAACTATCACTATTTGCAGATGACATGATACTATACATGGAGGACCCCAAAAACTCCACAAGAACACTCCTGAAATTAATTGAGAAATTCAGCAGCATAGCTGGATACAAAGTCAACACTCAAAAATCAGTAACATTCCTATACACGAACAACAAACAGACTGAGAGAGAAATTGAGGAAACCATACCTTTAACAATACCAATGAAGAAATTGAAATACATAGGAATCAATCTAACAAAGAATGTGAAAGATTTATTCAGTGAAAACTACAGTACTCTGAAAAAGGAGATCGAAGAGGATTTCAATAAGTGGAAAAACATACCCTGCTCATGGTTAGGGAGAACTAACATTGTGAAAATGGCCATACTACCAAAACTGTTGTACAGATTCAATGCAATTGCCAATAAACTACTGTTAGCATACCTCAGAGATCTAGAGAAAATATGCCTTAAATTCATCTGGAACCAGAAGAGACCCAGAATAGCAAAAGCAATCCTGGGCAAGACGGACAAGTCAGGTGGAATCACAATCCCTCACATGAAATTGTACTACAAAGCTAGTGTAATAAAATCATCATGGTACCGGCTAAAAAACAGACCTGAGGATCAATGGAACAGACTGGAAGTTGCAACCATAATGAAAAACCCACTCAGCTACCTAATATTTGACAAAGGGGTCAACCAAACTCACTGGAAAACAGAAGGCCTGTTTAATAAATGGTGCTGGAAAAACTGGCTTGCCTCTCTCTTGCCGAAAACTGAAAATAGACCCAAGTCTATCACCATGCACCAAACTCAGGTCAAAATGGATCACAGACCTCAACATTAAAACAGAAACTCTAAATCTATTGGAAGAGAAAGCAGGTAAAAATTTTGAAGACATAGGAGTAGGCAGAGAGTTCATGAACAAAAATGAAACTGCAAGGGAAACACTTCAAAGAATCGATAATTGGGACCTCATCCTACTGAAAACTTTTTGTACATCTAAAGAAATCACCAGAAAAGTAAGAAGAAAATCCACAAACTGGGAAAAAATCCTAGCTGGCTCTCCCTCAGACAAAGAACTTCTATCTAGAACATACAAAGAATTAAAAAACATGTACCTGTCCAAATTCAAAGACCCAATCCAGAAATGGGCATCTGAGGTGAATACACACTTTTCAGACAAAGAAATACAAATGGCAAATGAATATATGAGTAAATTTTCCACATCCTTAGTCATTCGAGAAATGCAAATAAAAAGAACATTGAGATTTCATCTCACCGCAGTAAGACTGGCCAGTATGAAAAAATCATCCAATAACACATGCTGGCAAGGCTGTGGAGAAATAGGAACTCTATTACACTGCTGGTGGGAATGCAGACTGGTGCAACCACTGTGGAGAGCAGTTTGGAGATTTCTCAGCAAACTAAGTGTAGAGGTTCCATTCAAACCAGCTATTCACCTTCTGGGTATTTTCGCAGAAGATCTGAAAACATCATATCACTCTGATATATGTGCACCCATGTTTATAGCAGCACAATTTGTAATAGCTAAAATGTGGAAGGAACCCAAGTGTCCATCCACAGAAGACTGGATTAAAAATCTGTGGCATATTTATATAATGGAATATTATTCAGTTATAAAGAAAGACAGTTTTGGGGACTTTGTAGGCAAATGGTCAAAATTGGAGACCATACTCATAAGTGAAAGAAATCAGTGGTATATGAGCAGGCAACGTATGGTGTCACTGGTATAAGAACCTGAGGGTGGGAACATAAACTAAGAGACGTGAAGGAAATCTGTTCAAAAGGAAAGAACAGATGGGCCGAGGGAAAGGAGAAAAGAAAGAGGCAAAAATGTATGTATGTATATATGTATATACATATATGCAGGAGGGCTAACATGGTTCTATTATTGTATTATGTCACTTAATGTTAAGGAATAGTTGATGACATGTTATTCGATCAATCTTGTATGTCTGTGTGTGTTATCCTGAGCATACATTTTGAATATATCAATATGCAATGCAGCAACTATTGTTGGTTTTCTGTTGTTGTGTCTATAATTCAATTCTGATCTTAATGTTATTGTACTACTTTGTGTCTCTTTGTTAATGCTTTCCAGTTTTTTTTTTTTCTGTTGTTGAGATGATTAATTGTTTGACCAGTTTTGCCTGTCTGTATCTGTGTTCATGAATATACACTTCGAAGTTATCAATAGGTAAAGCAACAACCATTGCTGAGTCGCTGTCACCTTGTCTGTAAATCAGTTTTGATTGTACTGTTTCTTACGTGACTTTGTGTCTGTTTGTTAATATATTTTTGTTCTTTTACTTTAAAAAAAACCCTAGATAATATTGGCTAACCAATTTTTAAGCTAGCAACAGAGAGACAAAATTTCCACTTATGGCTGAAAAAAGATGAGATGAATTTAGCAGTAACAAAAGAATTATTTGTACAACTTAATGTACATTTCATTTTGTCTTCCATGGCTAAACTTTTGAGCCACTTTCAAAGTGAGCCAGCAGAGAGCTCATTCTTTATTTCACACTAATAACAGTTCCAGAAAAAAACCACTGGTTCAGTAGCTGATTTTGCCACCTGACATTATTCCCTGCTTTCTCACACTATAGCTAATCTGCTTTGGCCTTTCTTGCACATAACACCATTTTATTCTTTATTACTGACATACTTGCAGACCTAAACCTAGTGCTTTCACTCAGCTGAAATACTGCTTTTATTCATTATTCACTCCTACCTCATTCAGAATTTAATTTGCTTTAAGGCAGGGTCTCACTCTATAGTTCAGAGTGGCTTTGAACTCACTATGTAGGCCAGGCCGAACTCCAACTGCTCACATTTCTCCTGCCTCACTATGTACGCCAGGCCAAACATCAACTCCCAAGAGCTAGGATTGTAGCCATGTGCCACCGTATTTAGCTAGTATGACATTTTAAAAATGTCTATTAAATACCCATGAACAATAACAGTTACGTTAAATAGAGCTTCCATATATTTTTCACCATTCAGAAATCACCTGGAGATTCCCTACTTCCAGGAGATTCAAACTTTGATTTAAAAAACAAAAAACAAAAAAAAAAAACAAACAAACTTTGATGTAACAGTCAGCCCTATCTGGAAATTGTCTTTGTAGCATCACATTCATCTTTTCTTCTTTACATAGACAACTTCCTGTCCAGTTATTGCCATTCAAAACCACAAGAACCTTACTCTTTATTTCTTTCTTTATTGTACTGCTCTGGATATGATACAGTATTGGAAGCAGGCTTGGCCACTTCCCTAACACTGAGACTCATCACTGGCAGTGTTAAACATTTCTCCCAAGTTTTAACTCATTCGTAAGAACTCTACAGTAACTTTGGGATTGTGGAGAAATGTTTAGAAATTTGGGAACTTACAGTTATCGCAATCAAATCCGGACAGTTTCAGACCCCGTATCTAAACGTTTACAAATTTAGCATAATTCAGCATAATTAGGCACTTTCCCATTACTGAGATAAAATAGCAAATGCTCACAATCTGGAGGAGAAATTTACAGTGACTCAATTGCAGTTATGGTCCACTACAGCCAAGGAGGAAACACGATGGGAAAGTGGCACGGTGGAGGGAAGGGTACTCAAGCCATGTGGCTTGGAAGGAGGGAAACGTGGCAGGAGCTGCACACAGGATACATTTTTCCAGGCTTTCCCTCTAGCGACTCCTCTCCAACAGGTCTGCACATTCACACAGTACATCCACATACTGAACTCAGCAATGAATGAATTCCCTAATAAGGACAGACCCATAGGAAGCAATCCACTTTCAAACTCAGGAGACACTTAGGAGTCATTTTAGATATAAAGCAAATACCTGGTCTGCTGCTGGGAGAAAAAATAGTACCAAACACTGCAGTCTCACCCACTGAAAACTCACACTTGCATCAAGAGGATCCCTTCACCCCTCCTGCTCACTGAAGAGCTTGGTGAGGACGAGGGCTGAGCTAGCAAAGGCAGGGCTCTGGCCATGGTGAAGTCACCTCACTGGGACAGGATACTGAAGTTCTGGCAGATGTCTGGCCCGACCCAGAGGGTTAGAAACGACTAAATATGTGCAACGTGATAGCTGGCGGATAGGAACAATGATCAATCACCTCACACAGGAAAGCAGAGATCCTCACAAAGCTCATTCTGCCCACTTAGAACCAGGAGTTAGGTATCCAGAAGTCCCACTCTTATGTTGGGCCACTGGCCTTGCTTCATTGCCATTTTGAGGGCTGATGGTATCCCAACACCTTCATGCAGTCACAGCCAGTAGAACTGATGTAGCAAGCCATACTTAGCCAGATTGGGAGTCTCTCAGAAGCATCCTGGGAGCTTCTGCTTCAGTGGTTGACAGAGGATTATTCCTAACTGAACAGTTCCTACAACAGAAACTCCTCATCATCAAGGCTGCTCTATTTTTTGCCCAATGAGCCAAGGTAGAGAAGATAAACAATACCACAGCAGCTTGATTAGAGTCGAATGATAGACTCTAGACGTAATAACCCTTACCAGCCCAGGCCACCTCCCTGGACATTGATTTCAGCCATCCTGTTGGACCATTGTATTGAAGGAGGATTTGCTCCTAGCTTTGCAGAGCGAATTGTGTCTCAGTACTATAGTCACGGGTTTCCTTTCTTGTTGTCACTGACTATAGGATCACAACTGCCACTGAACTGCCACAGTCCTTGTCAGAGTCAGTGGAGAAAACCATTAAACCTAAAGAAGAATCTAATGGAAGGAAAATCCTAAGGTTACTATGGGAGCAGAAAATTAGGTGAGCCACTTAGTTCCATGGAATAGATGTTCTTGAATGATTCCTATAAATTTTCAGTAACAAAACTAACACCATGCCAAAAAGGCAATATAACTATTTAATAATTGAAGAAGCAGGCACAATGTGATGACAGTAGTATGTAAAGGAATCAAGGTGAAAGAAAGTATTTAAAATGCTGCAGACAGGAAACTTACTTATTCCAAATTCACAAAGAAATCCTGAATTCTGAAGACTAATTTTATCATGTGGGTCAGAATAGTTTCAATATAGCACCAGCCCTCAATCATTTCTCTGTGATGAGGCAGGAACAGCTTAGAGCTTAACCCAGTAAATTCTTTATAATGTGCTGTTCCCATCACGGAGATTGAAACCTTTCTGTCTAGAGACATATGATGGGTAGACTTCTTTTCAAATGTACCGGCTGGAGAGACACCTAGGACATCATTAAATCATATATCTGAAGTTCTTGAGTATGGAAAGAAGATTTGAGTTTAGCAAATGCCTCTGATTACTTGGCCCTCGACCTCAGGCTTTTTCCCTAGTTAAGAATTTCCACTTTAGGTTTGAAGAGCTGGTGCCAGAAGCTTGAAGGAACTGGCGGTCAACATCAAAAGCAGTGCCAGATACCAGAGCTCCTCCACAGCAATAAGGCATCATTTCTTCCCTTTTATTCCATGTGAGGTGCCAACCCTGTGCAGGGTGGGTTTCTCTGCTTTGGTTGTGTCCTACAAGCCAATCATCCACACACAAAAGCTTTATTTACTTGGTGTTTCCTACTCAGGAAGGGGACAAATCACGATTAAGGATCACAAACACCTAAATGAGTCTTTCTCTAAACATTCCCTTCTCTAATGTTTCTCATACATATAAATTTATTTGGAAGGAGTGAATACTTGCAAGTAAACAGGCACACATTTTCCCATAAAAGCCCTATGGCAATCAGAGTCACCATCACAAGAAGAACAACCCCCCAAACTATCTCTATATGAAATAGCTGCTTTCGAAGACTCTGCAACTTGTCACAGTCAAGAACACTTAATGATGAACATGGATTAAAATCACGAGAATAATTTTTCCTCATGAAAAAGCAAAGATATCAAAATTCACCTTAAATGAAAGATTTCTGGAAATGTAGGAAGTGTCCATTTTTTTTCCTGAGCATTGGTAATGCGCTCATCATTCTAGTTGAACATAGTCCCAATCTGCTCTGTGCTGTTTCTTTAATACCACATCTGAATTTGTTGCAGGAAATGAATGGAAGACACATTGCACAGAGGAACTTGGAAGGCAAACATCTTTAGTGATGCCAGCGGACTGGCAGAAAACTCAGTTCCAAATTGCCAGTCCAGTCTTGGCATTACGCAGTCACTTAAGGCAGTTGTTAGAAAGAAGTACAAATGCTAACAGCGTGCTCTATAATTGGTTACGAACATGTAGGCATGGATTGTTAGGCAGTTTTATTCTGAGCTCTTTATTTGGGAGTTTCTCTTATCATATAGCAAGGAGATTGGGGCTATGGTGAGTGGGAAGAATCAGTCATTGTCTTAGACTGAGTTGGTCTGTGTCTAGGTGATTCTTGAAACAAGCTAGCAAGATACACTATCTGACTGAGTTATACTCACGTTACAAGTGGCTGGTGGTGTACACTGGAATCTCAAGGGTGGTTAAGTTTTGCTATTCTCTAATTATGAGAACAGGCTAGGTTTGCGTGGCCTGTCCTTGAATCCACTGTCTGGCTATAAGGTTTAAACTTACCTTTACATTTAAAAATTGCCTTTATAAACAGACCCTTGTAATCATTTCTATAACAAATCCTAAGCATCTTAGAAGTTTCTCTCTCTGTCAAAAACTGTAACGACCACATAACTGAATCTTCTTGAAGCTGAAATACACTACTCAATTTAAATCATTCCTTTAAAGCAGTGTTAAAGGACATACCATGATATTGTAAGTGTACATTATGGGCATAGTTTTGTGGCTATTGTCAATGGCCTGCCAAAGTATATGAACAGGTGAGGACACACATCGAATACTATATTGGGCCAGAGTCTACGGATTATGATCCAACAGCTTCTAAGATTCTAAAGAAGAAACCAAGGAGCAGAAGTTGGGAAGGAAGTGTGAGAAGGAGAAAAGATGGATGTGGAGGCCATAGTGTTGCTGTAAACTGCACCTCTACCTAAACGTACTCTGAGGCAAGGGTTTTGTGCATAAAGCCTTCGTATGTTTTTCTAGATCCTTGTTCCTGAGGCCAAATATGAGGGTAGGGACTATAGTGTGCAGGACTTCTCAAAGAAGCCTTTGGTATTTCCGAAATGGGGATAGAAATAAATGACAAATGGAGAGGTAGAGTGCTTTTCCGGCTTCAGTAAGGTAACCTGCACTTGACAAGAAGGATATCTACCGTCCCTCAGCAGGGTGGATCCTCAAGCTGGCAGTCACAATGACACAGGAGAATACAGTGAAACTAAATAGCCAGTGAGATCTGACACACAGTGAGTAAGATTTCTTCTCAATACAATTTAACATTAATTGCAAAATGTGGCAGAGATAACATTGTCACATTTAGGCTCTGTTATGGTTCTCATATAAGCCTGTCTTTGTATCTGGAAACTGGTTTAAAGAAATGTGTCTGGTTGCCAAGTTGACAAAGGGTGGAATGTTATGGCTGATACATTTTGTCAACTTGGGGAATCTAGAGGTTTGCCTGAGTGATTCAGCAAGAAGCCAAGTTGCTTGTTTTGTATCTATTTTGCACCTGTGGAAAAGGAAGGCGTGGAGACTGTGTGAGAGCTACACATGCCCTGCGTGGTGTTAGGCTGTTTACAAGGTAAGGGAAGAGAAGAGGCTGCTTGCAGCCATTCCTCCTCCCTTTTGCTCTTGTGGTGTTTGCTGTGCTCTGGTGCCACGAACCTTTGCCCTCTGCCATGTGCCACTCTGCCTCTGAGACAGCCAAGTATGGACTGGTATTATCCCAGAAGAATTAAAAACATTATAGCACAGTGATATATGTGCACCCGTATTTATAGGAGCACAATTTTTCAAAACAATATGTTGGAAACAGCACAAATGTATATCAACTGAAGAATGGATCTGAAAATTGTGGTATGTTCATACAAAGGAGTAGAAAGTTTATCTTAAGATAAAATCGAGGCTTTCATAGGTAAATGAATAGAACTAGAGACCGTATTTATAAGTAAAACAAATCAGACCTGCATGTGTAAACACCCTATTGTATCCCTGGGGTAAGAATGTGTAAGAGTAAATAAGACAGGAAGGTAAAACAGATAATGGGAAAGGGAAAGAATCTCCTCAATAGGAAAGAACAACTGGGATGAGGGAAAGGAGAAAAAAAATAAGGGAAATATAGCAACACACACATACACACACACACACCCACACACACACACAAGATAGCAAAGGTAACTGTACTAATTTCTCTTGGTTGATTGAGAGGAACAGTCAGTGTTTAATTGTTTGATCAATCTTGTATATCTATACATGTTAAATTGAACAACTACTTTGAAAATAAGAAGTAATATAATTGTTCATTTCCTCTCATCTTGTCTTGAGAGTTTGTTTTATAGTTTTTGTGTTGTTTTTTTTGTCCTTGTTTTTGTTATTTTGTTTTTCTTCTTCTCTCCTCAAAATGCAAAAAAAGAAACAGCATTGGGGAAGATCAGATATCATTCATGTTGAATATTTATCAAGTACGAAAGAAAGGGCAACATACATAACCTGATAAAGACCATCTACAGAAAACCTACAATCAGCATCTCACTTAATGGTAAAAGAGTGCACGATTTCCCCTGTAAGATAAGAAAGAAAGGAAATCTGTTCTTAACACTGCTGCTCAATATTGCTTTGGGGATTTTGGCCAGTGCAAGAAGACAGCACAACTGGAAAGGAAGAAATAAAACTGAGCCTATCACCAACCTAATTAATCAAAGAACCCCGTAGGATCTTCCAGAAAGTTTCTAGAAAAAATAGTGAGTGTAATTAGGATATGAGGTACAAGACTTACCACAAAATGAAAGAGAATCCAAAGACAAGAAATAAGCACAGAGAAAATGCTCATTAGCCAGTATGGAAACTCTGGCCTGGCCCTGTCCTGTAGCTAAGGACTACAACTTTGCAACCAAAGAGGAAGGGTCACCTGGCTTTGGACTTGTCTGCTAGATCTTGCTCAGGATGAGCTCTCTGGTGAAATCATGGAGGGCATCAGCTCTGAGAAGTCCACCACAGCACGACATGCTGTGTCAACACGACCTTGAAGAGAAAAGAACCCACAGCCACATAGAAAGCTATGTGGTGGTCACAACAAACACACTTGGCCGTTCCTACTGTGCGGGTCCTACACGTGTTTCCTGCCTGTACCATCTCATGATGCCACTGGTGTGCACTGCTGTGCCTGCTCCCTTGCATGGTGCCCACTGTTGCAGCCAGACCTGAAAGGCTGGAGGGGATGGAGCATGGCTGTGTTGGCAGATCTAGGCTCTGTGTGGCTCTAGGGTTCACATATTTCTTCATGAGCACCATACTTGTGCTGATCTGGCATAGACACAAATCTGGCATAGACACAAAACACAGATTTCTGTGTAGTGGCACAAGCCTGCAATGCCAGCAACTGTGGGGGCTGAATCAGGAGGAGAATGAGTTTGAGGTTACCCTGGACTATATTATGCCATCCTCTCTCTAAAACCACAAGGAAACAAAGTCAGAATATCAGAAAACCTCCAGAAAAACTTGCAGCTGTGGAGGTGGGGTGTGGGGTTTGTGTCTGTCAATGGCACAGTGCTTTCCTAGCAGAGCCAAGGCCTTCCTTGCCTTTGATCTCTAGTGCTGCAAAAACAACGCAAAAAACTCTTCTTTCAGAGACTGCAGTGTGAGTTTGATGTCTTTCAATGCAGAGACATCGTGGTAAATCTGACTAAAGAGGAAAGGTAACTACATTCTGAGAGCCAGGAACCACAGACTAGGGAAGGAGACTAAAGCAGAGTTCAGAGGAAGATTTGTTCCACCACGTCACACTAGCATGATTGACAGACACACTTAGGAGTGTGTTTGACAAATATCCTGCACATCTCTCAAGCAACCAGTTGTACACAAAACTCTCACATGGCTCCGCATAATATTTTCCTTCTAGGAATATTAGTGTTCAAAGGTGGAGAATTTAAACCTGTGTGGAGGAAACTACTGGGCATGCAAAGCTTCTGGTCTGGAGTCCTTATGTGTCTCTGTGCTTGTCCATGTAGGTGGAACTAACAATTCAAACACGCATATGGCCACAGAACAGTGCTAAAACAAACTTCTTCCTCCAGACAACTGGATCCATGTAGTATGCTATTTTGCAAGCTGATGGAGGGTTCTTTATTTATTGGCAATTTCACTTGTAAGTGTTGACTCAGAGCAACCCATGGAGCACATCCACAGTAATGTGAAGATGTGTATGACAGTGCTTTCTGGGAGAACACGCTAATAACCACGAATGTACAAACAAAGTGTACCATCATGACAGTTCCAGCTGAGACGCTGGTTAATGGCAGCAGCTTGTCTGGTTTTAGCGAATGCAGGTGACTAGCCAGAGCAAGTCATGAATTGGACAACCTCTGTGCTGAGGGAAATGGGTTTGTGCCAAGTGATGTTTACTATGCAGTACAGTAGCCCTGGTGAAGAACTGAAAAGTGCATGCATGAAGGACGTGATCCTGGGTAGTGGACCAGCTGGAACTTTCAGGTGACTGGCAGCCCTTGTTGCCCCTAAAAAAGATCTCCCAGTCCATGAAGCTGTTGATGTCTTGACCTGGATCCGTGTGCTGAAGTAACTAACGTAAGGTGAGACCTACATGCACTACAGAGACTTTATCAGCAAAGGGAAAAAAGCAGGTGGACCCCAGGCACTGGACCAACTCCTAAAGGATATACAGTAGGGCTGCTCAATGTCAGCCAGCACCAAATTTGTACAGACCTGCTGACTGCTGCTTTAGGTGTGGAGAAGGTAGACAGGCAGCCCTTGAACGTGTTGCGGACTCTGACAGCAACTTTGCCCGAAGTGTCAGTACTGGCCAATGGGACTGAATGTGAAAGCAGCACCGGTGAAACAGAAGGAAGACACTCTGCCTCCTTTCACCCAGGCTCGGATGCAGGCTGAGGCACCAATTTAGTGGGGACCCTGGGGCAGCAGAGGCCACATGTGGAAATGGCTATTCATTGGCCCCCAAAGTATTAGAGCACGGTTAATGCTGGTAGATACTGGAGCTGAGTCAGCACTGATTTACGGCCACTCAGACACTTTCAGGGCATCACTGTCCGGACAGCCCACCTGACACAGGGTGGGGGTACTTGGCTCCATTCCCTTATGATGTCTATGTTTGCCCACTTGCTGGGTATATCCTGGGAGTGGACATAATGATGGTCGTGCTCAGCTTGACACCACACAGGGTGAATTCTGCTTGCAAAACCAATGGCAAAAACAATAACCCAAGGGCATCCACATGCAGACTCTCACACAGACTATGTGGGTTGTGTTCATGAGGCAATATGGACTCCCTGACATGCATGAGAAAATAGGACAGACTCTCTTGAAATTTCAGGAAGCAGGGTTGATATGTCCTCAGTGTAGCCCGTGAATTCCCTGGCACGGCTCATGCTTGATGGGACAGGAGAATGACTGCGGATTACCAGGAACTGAATGAAGTGACTCCCCTGCTTCACGCAGCAGTGCCTATTGTTGTAGGCTTAGATTGCATCTGACTCTGATGCTGTGTCAATACCATAATGCTGTGGGTTTTGCTAATGTCTTCTCCATTGCTCTCATGCAGAGAGGATCAAGTTGCCTTCACCTAGGAGGCAGTGGAGCTCCAAGGTGTTGCCACGAAGCTATTTGCATAGTCCATCATTGCGTCATGGTATGGTGGCCCAGGATGTGGCGACCTGGACCAAGCCCAACTCTGTGTGAGTGTTTCATTGTATTTATGTTGTATTTATATTTATATTGTATTTGTATTATGTTAACCTCTGATTGCCTTACACGTCTAGAAGCACCCCTGTGGTTAGTGGACCCCACCCTGGACTATATCTCGAGAGCTTATGCTCTGTGTACTGGCTTGGGAAGCTCAGCACTGGCAGATAGGGTGCAGACTCTCATGGGATAATGCATTTTGGTGAGACTTATGTGAACATGATGAAACAACTAATTGTGTAGATTATCATGTTTCAGGACATAAGCCTACTTTATTTCTCAGGAATGACTTAGCACATGCCTTGATGAGAATAGCTGCTCTCCAAGGCTGACCTTCTGCTGTGGCACCTTGGCTCCACAAGAAACTGGGACGGGTAAGACCTTGTACCATGCAAGGTGTAGCACAGCAGTGGCACCTGGACTTGACTCCTGCTGAATCAAGGACGGTGGTAAAGGTGTGTCCCCAGTGGGCTCAGTTGACACCTTAGAGGTGAAGGGTGCCCACAGCTTGGCAGAATAATGCTACAGCAATGGCAAGTGGATTACTTTGGACCTCTGCCTCTCTTGTAGGGACGTAGGTATGCTTCGATGACTGTGGATACAGACACAGATGTAAGCTTTGCCTACCCCATTCCTTCTGCTAACCAGGCCCATACCATGAAGGCATTAGAATGGATGATGGCTGCATATGGGATGCACTAAGGATAGTGTCTGAACAGGGAACCCATTTCACTGGTGCATAGGTCAACACTGGGCCACAGACAATGATGTCAGATGGAACTTCCAAAAGCCCCATCAGCCACAGGTTAGTAGCATGATTGAGAGACACAGTGGTCTCCTTAAAACCAAACTGGTCTACTTGGCGCCAAAGTTCATGGGGTGGATAGAGGTCTTACCTCAAGCAGTCCAACAGTGCAATGACCAGTCCCAAAATATAGGTGGCAGCCCATCCTATCACCTCCTGAGAGCATAACTCATTCATGTGCACACTCTAAAGTATACCAGGGGAAATAAATCTCCCCATGTTGGAATGCATACAGCAACGAGGCTGTTATCAATAGACTTGGTATTTGCCTGCATATTTCCTGATGGGGACTGGGTGTTCCTCTTGCACGTTGGGGTGAAGGATTACTCATGCTCTGTCCATCAACATGGATTTCAAAGGCCTCAGTGTGCTCTGCACTGCATGCTGAAGCCACCACTCTAGTATATTTGCCACAAAAGGAAGCACTGGAGCCACCACTCTGAAAGGCAGTGATGCTGTGGCTGTGTGGCCCATCCTGCAGGTAGTAGACCCAGCCCTGACTCCCCTACCTCCAATAGCAGTGGAAACCTAGGTGTGGTATTGTAAGCCAGGGGTATAATGATTGCTACCACAATCCTATCTCAGGACAAACATGGGGCTTGTATCCTTTACAGGTGGGATCAACCTATAAAGGTTACCCTTTCTGCCCTGTCCTTCTGACCAGGATGAGTCACACTAACAGTATTGACAAGTACATTTGTCTGTATACACCAAGAATCACGTTGTTGGGTATGCACTGAATTGACCAGTGCAGTAAAGGGCCTCTCGAAGTGAACTGTGCCAGCATCCCTGCTCAATTGGACTGACTGGTGGCACAAAACTGAACTAGATCTGCCTGGGATCAATGAAGCTAGGTGACTGAGGCACTGATCTGAAGGAGCATGACCCCCCCACAGAGACCAGTACCTGTTATGTACAATGGCTGGGAGTGGATAACAGGAATTCCAGTAAAACTGCTGGATATAGCCCTGCTTTGTGTTCAGCAGATGAACTTGTCAGTGTGAAATGGATCTGTGGGGTGGACTCCCCTGATGTCAGTAATTGTTAATACTGAATACTGGCACAAACAGGTGGTGGGATGGCCAGAAACGCAGTATGGTGCCTACCATTTGGCTCACTGTGGAAGCCTTATGTGTCTGTGGCAACATGGGGTGGTTGTACCTACCTACAATGGACAGCTGGGGATTCCCATATGTCAAGGACCCTTTCTCACCCACCCTTGCAGAAACACTCCTCAATTGGGATGCCGTGTGTCACAGTCAGCACCACACTCAGCGCATGGCCTGATGGTTTTCTCCAATGGCCTTGCTGAGTCAGAATCCACAGAACCATCCCTCCAAGATGAAGTCCTTGCTCAGCATATGTCCCAGACCCTGCATGTGAAACCAGCAGGCTTTGACGTTGCTCATAGGTGAGACATCTCAAAAGAGAGAGGTGGTGTAGCAAAATCGCATGGATCTTTTTTCCAGATTGCAGTACAAGAAGGCACTTGTGCCCTCTTCAGGGGTAATGTTGAATTTCTTTCTCTGACCCGTAAGATGCAGGTGCAAGCCCTACAGGAAATGGATGTGGAAGTGTCTACCATCCAAGCCTTGTAGGAAGACCAGCTCACTAAAGAAGGGAACTCTTGGGATGCACCTGGAGCTGATTAGCCATAAGCTGCCCTGAGGTGGCAATGGGATGGATAGTGTTCTGCTGTTAACTGACTGCTGTGGTCTGTGCACAAGGGTCGGCTCTCTGGGATTCCAAGGGATGACGTCCTGCTGATATTTGAGGCATTGGTTCCTGGGATGTAAGACCAGATGAACTGCTTCAGACTTTAAAGCTTAGAGGAGATAAGGAGCCCTCTGGCCAGCTCTGAAGATGCAACCCCAGTATGTAGCACAGGCACAGACCAGGGAACTGTTATACAATGTTGACTCAGCAGTAGATAACTACACATGCACCAGTTCAGTAAACATGAAGAATGTAAATATGAGATAATGACCTGCAAAAGAGTTAAGCGATAAAGACACAGGCTGCTCTCTTGCTGCTGCCTGCCTTTTGAACACATGTCTGCATCACGTGTGTTCTTTTTCTTGGGGATCTCACCTCTCAAAGTAACTCGTCATATTCCCTCATGACACCAAAGTATCATAGAGCCTCTCCATGCACACACATATACTACAGTAGCTATATGTTTTCATGGCCCCTCCTTCCAAGAACCCAAAGACTCTGTATGATCAAAGGACTGCAGTACCCAGAGACTCACACAACCCTGCCAACTACAGAATGCAGAATCCTTTGGATGTTCCATAAGGACTAACTACCCAGAATGATTCACAAGGACTCTGCTACCCAGAAACATCAGTGTGACCATCCTGAGAATGATGATACCCAGAAACTTCCACCAGCTACAGTATTGTAGTGTGCATAATCCTCATGTGTTCACTCAGGGAGGGTGTAACCTGGGCAGGTTCCCTCACTAACTAATGTACCCAGATCCCTGTGTGAAACATCCCTCAGGACGATGATATCTGATATGCTTGGCCTGTTTCCAGCCTCCTCCTCAAAATACAGTATCCCAAATCCTCATAGTACCACCATGGGTTTACAGTGCCCAGAACACTTGGCATGATGTCCTCCCCATTAACTAACATACCTAGAATCCATGTTGTGGCCCATGACTGTAGCAATCAGGATCCTCAGACAGTGTGCAGATTCACTGCCCAGGCTCTAAGGACTGCCATCTGCTCTTACATATAGTGCATCTAGTCATCAGTGAGATATGCTAGGAAGTCCAAGACCCCTTGCTCCAGTGGGAGGGTCCTATTCAGGGCCAAGCTCTCTAAATTTCAGGACAATTATAGAAACATTGAGCACATTTACCACTTCTGTGCTACAAGTAAATAATTTCTTCAGGGTACCTTTTCTCAGAAATTATTTCACTTGTGCAGACCCCCGCCAAAATGAAAGAAAAATAAATTGGATTCCCGGGAAGCAAAACTGAGGATTTCAATCCAAACTCATAAAAGTTTGGTGCCCATACAGAGCCAGGCACACACCAGATGAGAAGCTGTGTGTGTTCATTCCTGACTCCATGGCCTGGGATCTGGTGTTCACAGTGTATCCCAAACAGTCTATTTTATCCCACAACTGTTGCTCACTCCACCGCACTTTCCTTCTTATTCCTGCCTTCCTCTGTATTTTTCTCTGTAGTTACTGTTAGCCTGTTGAAGACCAAACTAAGAGTAAAGGCTTGTTAGAGCAGGTGATGAAATATGGGCCAATGAAAAATATTTAATTTTCACTCATCTTTGGATTTTGGTTTTATGGTTTTACTAGAAAAAATTTAATTTTCAACCTATAGCCGCAGCACATGGGAGGATGAGTCAAGAGATTAACCAAGAACTCAAACTTCATGTGCTACTATGTGAGTCCAAGGTGAGCATAAACTAAGTAGTGAGACCATGTCAGCACGCAAAAATTACTTTTAACCACATGGGGCTGGGGGCCTTGGATGTTAAGCCTCAGTGAGCCGCCTGGGCAACCATATCCTTCTTACCCGCCTGCTCCACTACTGTCTGGAGGGCCCAGGTCTCAGGAAGCCTGGGTGAGCTGTCTGGGTGCTCCTGTCCTCTGGCTCCTCGCCCTGCTGACATCTGAGGAATGAACCTGAATCCCCAAAACCCTACAGAGATTTGAATACGACAAAAGGAAATGTAAATCAGAAGAGAAATCATTGCTCAGCTGAAAAAAGAAATGACAAACAAAATCAAAGAATTGCTGGGCATCTCAAAAGAGGACATAGATTTAAAAAAAGAGGAGCACAGAAAGATGACTGAAACCTTCAATGAACAGTATAGAAAAGAATTGGAATGCATGAAAGTGATTCAGAGGGACATTTTGGAAATTAAATATTCCATTGAAAGCTGGAAGAACCCCTTGAATAAAACAGAACATAGACTCTGAGACCTTGAAAATAGCATTGCAGGTAGTGAAAGAATGAAAGAAAATATCTCTCAAAAATAACAAAGGAACATCAAATAACACTTCACGAGCTGCCAGATGAGGCAAAGAATAACAATATAAGGCTATTAGGTATAAAGGAAAGAGCTAAAGACAGCACGAATGACAAAAATACTATTTGTAGCAGTACTAGCCGAAAATTTCCCAAGCATAGGACAAGAAACTTATATACATAAAGTGAGGCACATACATGCCAATCAGCCATAACTAAAATAAATCTACATCCAGACCCATAATGATCAAAATTGCAGAAATTGAGCAAAAGAAAAGGATATTAAAAGCTGTTAGAGAAAAGAAGCAGAGCACTTATAAAGGAAAACCCATCAGAATCATGGCAGACTTCTCAATACAGAGCATCAAGTCAAGAAGAGAGTCGAGTGAAGTATTTCAGATCCTGAAAGAAAACAACTTCCAATCCAGATTGCTGTACCCTGCAAAGCTATCTTTCAAAGTTCATGGAGAAATAACATACTTCCATGGCAAACATTAACTGAAGAAATTCATGAGCGCCAAACCAATCCTACAGAGTGTACTGGAAGATATTCTACACAGGGTTAAAAATGAACACAATCCGAAGACCAACAATAGAGAAGAACTACCAAGCCACATAAGCAGTTAAACAGAGAGGGAAAGTACAGATCCAACAGTGGGAAAATAACATGACAATGAGAAGTCAATACATATCAGAAAAAACCAATAATGTAAAGGGCTTCCATTCACCAATGAAACGAAACAGACCGGCAGAACGGATCAAGAAGAAATATCCAATAATATGCTGCATACAAGGAATGCATTTAACTCAAGAGGAAATCCATAGACTTGCAGTCAAAGGATGGAAAACAACATTCCATGTGACAGGAACCCAGAAAAAAAGAGAGTAGCTATGCTGTTTGAGACAAGGTTAACTTCAAACCAACAATCAAAAGAGATAAAGAAGACTACTAAATCTCGTTAAGGGAAAACTTTAAGAGGAAAAGATAACAATCATAAATATATACACACCAAATGTAGGAGCACCAAATTATATAAGCCATTTTAACAGATATGAAAAATCTAAGAAGTAAAATCAAATTATAACTGGGCATTTGAACACCCCATTGTCACAAAGAGATAGAACAACTGCACACAAAATTAGCAAATAAATAACTGAACTAAACCAAATGTGTAGACAAATGGACTTAGTAGACCTTTACAGAGTATTCCACCCAACAGTAGAATCCACATTCTTCTCAGCTGCACATGGGACATTCTCTAAAATAGACCACACGCTAACACATAGCACATGATTAAGCAAATGCAAAAGAATTGAAATTATCCCATGCATGTCATAGGACAATAGTGCAATGAAACTGGAAATAAATGATAAAAGGAATTGCAAAAGCTCCATAAACACATGGAAATTAAATAACACCTTCATGAACAACCAATTGGTCACAGAAGAAATTTAATTAGAAATTAAACACTATTTACAATCAAACGAAAAGGCAGATATAACCTATCAGATCCTGTGGGACAAAATGAGAGCAGTCTGGAGAGGGAAATTTATAGCAGTGGATACTGCTGCATCAGGAAAACAGAATGAACACAAATAAAGAACCTTTTGTTACAACTCAAACTTCTAGAAGAAGTAGAGCAAGTTAATCCCAAAGCCTGAAGAAGGGAGGAAATTATAAAGATCAGAGTAGAAATTAATTCAGTTGAAACTAAGGAAACGTTGCCAAGAAATAATGAATCAAACAGTAGGTTCTTTGAAAAAATAAATAAAATTGGTAAATCCCTGTCCGACCTTATCCAAAAAAGGAAACAAAAAACTCAAATCCATGTGAGAAGGAATGAAAGGGGTGATACAACTATAGATTGTGTAGAAGTTCAGCAGATCATCAAAACCTACTGTGGAACTCTTTACTCTCACTGGACGGAATGCACAGAGGAAATATACAGATTCCAATACACATATGAATTACCGAAGCTCAAAGAATAACATAAAAATCTTGAAGAACCCAGTACTGGCAAATGAAATTGAAAGTATAATAAAAAACTTACCAACAAAAAAAAGCCCAGGTCCTGATGGATTCACAGCTGAATTCTACAAGAAATTTATAGAAGATTTCATACAAATACTTCTCAAAATCTAAAGAAATCGAAAGGGAAAGAATTCTCTCTCCTTTACACCTGAAGCAAGTATTATGCTGATACCAAAAGCAGAAGACCTAACCAAAAAAGAGAACTATATGTCAATCTCCCTAATGAACATAGATGCAAAAATTCTAAATAATATACTAGTAAATAGAATCTAGCAAATCATCAAGTAGATAATACACCATGACCAAATGAGATTCATCCCAGGAATGCAGGGATGGTTCGATATAGGCAAATCAATCAATATAATACACCATATCAACATAGCTAAAGACAAGACTCATATGATCATCTTAATAGGTGCAGAAAATGCTTTTGATAAAGTCCAACACTTACTCATGATAAAAACCCTACAGAAAATTGGCATAGATGGAATTTACCTCAATCTGAAAAAAAGTCGTCTATGACAACCCAAGAGAAAACCTGATACTAAATGGACAAAACCAGAAAGCTTTCACTTTAAAATCAGGAACAAGACAAGAATATCCACTGTCACCACTATTCAACATAGTTCTGGAGACACTAGCCATAGCAATTAGAGAACAGAGAGAAATAGAAGAAATAAAGATAGGAAAGGAAGAAGCGAAATGATCTTTATTCTCAGATGACATGATACACTACATAGAAGACTCCAAAAGCTCCACCAAAAGACTCTTAGAATTAATCAGCAAATTCAGTAGCATCACTGGATACAAAGTCAACACTCAGAAACAAATAGCATTCCTATACACAAACAACAAACTTACTGAGTGAGAAATAAGGGAAAACATACCTTTCAAAATAGCATCCAAAAATTCAAAAACTTAGGAATAAACCTAACAAAAGAAGTAAAAGATTTGTACAGTGAAAATTACACTAGTTTGGAAAAGACTCTGAAGGGGATTTTACAAATGGAAATATATTCCTCGCTCATGGGTAGGAAGAACCAACACTGTGAAAATGGTCATACTCCCAAAAACGTCATAACGATTTAATGCAATTCTGATCTAAATACCATTAGCATACCACACATATGTAGAGAAAATATTCCTAAAATTCAGTTATAAATAGAAGAGACCTAGAATGGCAAAAGCAATCTTGGACAACAATGGAAAGGCAGGAGACATCACAATCCCAGATGTAAAATTATACTACAAGGATACTGTGGTAAAATCAGCATGGTACTGGCAATGAAACAGACCTGAGAATCAATGGTACATTTTAGAAGGTGCAAACATGACTACAAACACAATCAGTCACATTATCTTTGACTTGGGCAAAATATGTCCACTGGAAGAAAGATAGCCTCTGGAATTAATGGTGTTGGAAAAAACTGTCTTTCCACATGCCAAAGATCAAAACTAGACCCATGTCTATCACTACGCACTAAACTAAAATCAAAATGGATCAAAGATCTAAACATTAGAGCAGAAACACTAAATCTACTGGAAGAGATATTAAGTAGAAATCATGAAGACATAGGGTTAGGGAGTTCATGAACCAAAACCAAACTGGACAGGAAATAATTCAAGGAATCAACAACTGGGACCTCATCTCACTGCAATGTTTTTGTACTTTCAAAGAAATCAATATCAGAGTGAAAACAGTGCATGAATTTGGAAAATAATTTAGCCAACTCTCTCTCAGACAAAGAACTCCACTCTAGAACATATAAAGAATTTTTAAAAGTATGGTGCCCCAGATTCAGAGACCCAATACCAAACTGGGCATCTAAGATGAATACACAATTCTCACATGAAGAAATACAAATGCAAATAAACACATGAAAAAATGTTCAACATGTTCAGCCATTTGAGAAACGCAAACTAAAACAACACAGAGATTCCAACTCACCCGAGAAAGAAAGGCTACCATCAAGAAGTCAACTCATAACAAATGCTGGAGGTGCTGTGGGAAAAAAGGAAATCTTCTCCACTGTTGGTGGGAGAGTAGACTGGTGCAAGCACTGTGAAAATCATTCTGGAAATTCCTCTGTAAATTAGGATGAAAGGTCCCATTCAATCCAGCTATTCTCCTCCTGAGTATTTTTCCAGAAGAACTGAAAATCATCATGCCACACCGAAATATGTGCACCCATGTGTATAGCATTGCAATTTGTAATAGTTAATCTTGGAAACAACCCAAATGTTCGTCAACTAAGGAATGGATAAAAAATGTGGTATTTTTATAAAATGGAGTATTACTCAGATGTAAAGAAAGATAAACTAGAGCCTTTTATATGTAAATTGATGCAACTAGAGGCTACTCATAAGTGAAACAAATCAGATTCACATGTTTCAACATCGTATAACCTTCCCACTATAAGAACCTGAAAGAGTAAATAAAAGCTGGAAGGTACAATAGATATTGTGAAAGGGAAAAGAAACTGCTCAGATAAGAAGGAGCAACTGGGATAAAGGAAAGGAGAGGAAAAAGAAAGAAAGAAGTGAGAAAAATCATATATACACACACACAGGATAGCCAGGATCATTGTACTACTGATATCTGTTGGTTGATTAAAAGGAACTGTTAATGTGTAATTGTGAATCAATCTTGCATGCCTATATATGGTAATCTGTGCAACCATTTTGAAAATGACGTTATGTAATATAAAAACCATTGTGAATATCCTATCATCCTGTTTTTAAATTCTGTATCATTTTAATTGCTCTCTCTGCTGTTTTCTTTATGTATTTGTTTTTGTCATTTTGTTTCTTTACAATGAGAAACAAAATTTATACGTATATATGAGGTTAGCTGGAATAGATGCACTGCTGATGTTTGTGGCTTATTGAGAGCAACAGTCAATGCTTGAAATTTTCTTTTTTTCTTGACAAACGTTGCATGATTGAATTTAGTAATCAGAATGACTGTTCTGAAAACAATATGCAGTATAAGAACCATTGTTGAACTGTTACCATCTTTTGCAGTGAAGCTGTGTATCATTTCCAATATTTTTTCTCTTTTTAGTATTTTTATTAGCTTTTTACTAGTTACTGTCTTCGATTGTTTGATCAATCTTACAATCTTGTGTCTAGTGGACTGACCAAGTTTGTCAAAGATAACAGTATGTAATATAGCAACCAGTGTAAATTTCTATCGTTTTGTTTTGAGGTCATGTAGTGATTTCATATTTTTATTCCTTATTCCATAATTTGAGGTTCTTTTCTTTCCCTTTTTGAAGAGATTTTCTAGGGTTTTATCAACTTTATTTATTCTTTCAAAGAATCAACTCTTAGATTCATTGATTCTTTGTTTTCTTTTCTTAGTCTTAATTGCATTAATTTCTGCTCTGATCTTTATAATTTCCTCTGTTCTTTGGGTTTTGGGCTTCACTTGCTCTTCTTTTTCTAGAAACCTGAGGTGCAGCATTACATTGTTCATTTGTGCTTAAACTGTTTTCCTGATATGAGAATTCACTACTATAAATTTCTACATGAAGACTGCGTCAATTACAACCCTCAGAATCCAGTAAGTTGATTTTGCATTTTTTTGATTGTAGATATTGTTTAATTTCATCTTTGATTTCATCTGTGATCCATTGGTCCTTTAGGAGGGTGTTCTGCAATTTCCATGTGTTTGTTGACTTTTGCATTTTGTTTTGTCAGTAATTTCCAAGATCACTGCATTATTGTCGGATAATATGCATGGCTTAAATTCAATTCTTTTGCATTTACTTAAGCATGATCTATGGTTATTATATGGTCTATTTGAGAAAACAGCCATGTGCAACTTTGAACAATGTGTATTCTAATGTTGTTGGGTGGAACACACTGTAAGTCCATTTGCTCACAAGTTTGGTTCAGTTGTGTTCTTTCTTTGCTAATTTTTGCCTAGTTGACCTATCTCTTTGTGACAATCAGGTGCTACGTTTACCGGTTGTGACTTTACCATCACATATTTGATTTTCCATGTCTATTAATATACCTTATATAGTTATGTGCACCCATATTTGGTGCCTATATATTTATGATTGCTATCTCTTCCTCTTCCATTTTTCCCTTAATAAGCAGTTAGTGACCTTCTTTGTCTCTTTTGATCATTATTGGTTTAAATATCCATTGTCTACAAACAGAATAGCTACCTACCCCTACATTTCCTGGGGTCCTGTCATATGGAATATTGTTGCCAACATATGACATTCAGACCATGAATTTCCTTTTGAGTTGCATACATTTCCTGTATACAGCATATTGTTGGATTTTGTTTTTGTATCTACTCTGCTAGTCAGGTTCTTTTCATTGGTGAATTGAGACCATTTTAATTAATGGTATTAATTGATAGGCTTTGGCTTACATTTGTCATGTTATTTTTCCCTATTGATTACTTAATTTTCTTTTACTTTTTTTTCTTTTTTTCTTTTTTTATTTTAGAAACATAAAAGTACAAAAACCTATTGACAAACAGACACCCATTATCATAGAAAATAGTACAATCACAACTAATCTATAGACAAGGTGATATGGTCTCAACAGTTGTTGTTGCTTTATCCATTGATATTTTCGAATTGTAGATGTATGGACCCATATACAGACATGCAAATTTAGTCAGACAGTTG
>PVLD010020862.1:0-32826 GCA_004027595.1 Dinomys branickii | reverse complement strand
CATGGGTTCATATAACGTTCATATATGCAAGCAGTATGGAGACACTCTTGTTGCTCGCATCAGTAGTCTGGGGTGAGTCTTAAAGCCTGTGGACTCGTCCCATTGCTGTCAGGAACAGGTGGTGATTGCACAGGCCGCCGAGGCTCAAGGTGCTCACAGAGGGCGTTCAGGGTGAGAGCCGAAGCCCAGTAACTCAGTTTATGCTTCCTGCTTGATGCTGGAGTGAGAAGGGCGTGGTGTCGTGTGATCCACCTCCATCTGCAGCTCTCTCTTGCTGTTGTGCTCCAGTTCCCGTTTGTTCCTTGGCCGGATCCCTGGGAGTTGCTGTGGCTCTGATGTGGGTGCCGATGCACCCCACCGCTCTCCACTGGCAGCCGCCCATACAGTGGAGAGGCAGGCGGCCACAGCCTTGAGGCCAGCTTAGAGCTGGGTGTGGTGGGATGTGTACTGGCTGCTCTGGCTCCACCTTGCCTCCAGGTGCTGATTAGGAAGGTTGCTGCAGGGTGGGGACTCCTGGCTGTTGCAACCTCTCATCCTCACACTGGATTTGACAAAAGTTCCCAACCACCATTGCCTCTTTTTCTGGCTGCGCCCTCTCCTCTCCAGACCTGGACCAGCTCTTGGAACTCCGCTCTCCCCTGGCCGAGTCGGGAGGCTTCCATGAGCGTGGGTCTCCGAAGCTGAAGCTGCAATTGCTGGAACGTGGGCTTGGGTCAAGAGTGTGTTTGAAGCAGTGGCTTCCTCTTTCTCGGTCTCTTCTCCCTCCGACTGTGCCGCGGCGGCCCTCCGATCCTTTCCTCCAGGAGAGGTTCTGCTTGGTCTTTCCTAGGGCTTCAGTTCCCATTTCAGATCCTTCTTGGGTTCAGGGTACACACCTCTCTCCTTTCTGTCTTCATATTGCTATATTCTTTTGTCTGGGTGGTAATCCTCTGGGAGGTTCTCTGTCTGCTGCCTACCTGGTCGCCATCTTCCTGGAAGTCCTCCAACTCTCAATTAATGTTGTTTTTACTTGCATTTCTCGAACGACTAAAGATGTAGAACATTTTCTCATATATTTATTTGCCATTTGTATTTCTTTATCTGAGAAGTGTGTATTCATCTCAAATGATCATTTCTGGATTGGGTCTTTGACTTTGGACAGATTCATGTTTTTTAATTCTTTATATGTTCTAGATAGAAGACCTCTGTCCGAGGGACAGCCAGCTAGGATTTTTTTCCCAATTTGTGGGTTTTCTTTTCACTTTGCTGGTGATTTCTTTAGATGTGCAAAAGTGTTTCAGTAAGATGAGGTCCCAGTTATTAATTCTTTGAAGTGTTTCCCTTGCAGTTTGATTTTTTGTTCATGAACTCTCTGCCTACTCCTATGTCTTCAAGATTTTTACCTACTTTCTTTTCCAATAGATTTAGAGTTTCGGTTTTAATATTGAGATCTGTGAACCATTTTGACTTGAGTTTGGTGCATGGTGATAGACTGGGGCCTATTTTCAGTTTTCGGCAAGAGGCAAGCCAGTTTTTCCAGCACCATTTATTAAACAGGCCTTCTTTTTTCCAGTGAGTTTGTTTAGCTCCTTTGTCAAATATTAGGTGGCTGAGTGTGTTTGTGGTTATGGCTGCATCTTCCAGTCTGTTCCATTGGTCCTCAGGTGTGTTTTTTAGCCAGTACCAGGTTGATTTTATTACAGTAGCTTTGTAGTATAATTTCAGGTCAGAGATTGTGATTCCACTTGACTTGTCCTTGTTGCCCAGGATTGCTTTTGCTGTTCTGGGTCTCTTTTGGTTCCAGATTAATTTAAGGCATGTTTTCTCTATATCTGTGATGTATGCTAATGGTAGTTGAATGGGAATTGCATTAAATCTGTATAACAATTTTGGTAGTATGGCCATTTTCACGATGGTGGTTCTTCCTATTCATGAGCAGGGAATGTTTTTCCATTTATTGAAATCCTTTTCGATCTCTTTTTTCAGAGTACTGTAGTTTTCATTGAATAAATCTTTTACATCCTTTGTGAGATTGATTCCTAAATATCCTAAATATTTCAACTTCTTGGATGCTATTGTAAAAGGTATGATTTCCTCAATTTCTCTCTCAGTCTGTTTGTTGTTCATGTATAGGAATGCTATTGATTTTTGGGTGTTGACTTTGTATCCAACTACTCTGTTGAATTTGTCTATTAATTGAAAGAGTCTTCTTGTGGAGTTTTTGGGATCTTCCATGTAAAAAATCTTGTCATCTGCAAATAGTGATAGTTTTACTTCTTCCTTTCCTATCCTTATTCCTTTTATTTCTCTCTCTTGTCTAACTGCTCTGGTGAATGCTTCCAGAACTATGTTGAATAGGAGTGGTGACAGTGGACATCCTTGTCTTGTTCCTGAGTTAAAAGCGAAAGCTTTTAGATTTTGCCCATTTAGTATGATGTTGGCTGTTCACACTTTTTTTTTTAATGCATTAAACTGCTGATGGACACACAGGCTGATTTCAACTGTTATGAGTTGTGCTGCTGTAAGCATGGCTATGCATGGATCACTTTGATCTGACATCTTTAACTCTTTCAGGAAGATGTCTTGAAGGGGAATAGCTGGATCAAGTGGAATTTCTAGTTTTTGATTTTGAGGGATCTCCATACTAACTTCCATTATGGTTGGACTAGTCTATATCCCTACCAACAAGATAGAAGACTTCTGTTTTCCCTTCAGCCTCGCCAGCATTTGTTATTATTTGATTCCTAGATGATAGCCATTCTTTCTGGAATAAGATTTAATCTCAGTATTATTTTATTTTGCATTTTGTTAGTGGCCAGTGCTTTTGTTTCATATATTTATTGACCATTTGTACTCCTGAGAAGAGTCTGTTTATTTCAATTGCCCATTTTTTGATTGGGGATTTTTTTGGGGGTCTGATTTTTTGGGGTTTTTAATATATTCTACATAAAAAACTTCCCATTCCATAAGTTGTCTCTTCACTCTATTGGTTGTTTTCTTTGCTATGCAGAAGCTTTAAATTTGATAGAATTCCACTTGCTGATTCTTGGTATTATTTCTTATGCCATTGGGGTTCTGTTAAGAAAGTCCTTGCCTATGCCTGTGTCTTGAAGAGTTTTACCCATTTTATCTTCCAGCAGATTAAGTGTTTCTGTTTTAACATTTACACTTTGATCTATTTTGATTTTGGTTTAGTGCGTGGTAAGAGATATGGGTCTAGATTCAGTCTTCTGCACAGGGATAGCCCATTTTCCTGGCCCTGTTTATTAGAGGCTCTTCCAGTGTTTGTTTTTAGCCCCTTTGACACCTGGAACTTAAAGGAAGAGCGGTTTAACTTGGCTTATATTTTGCAGGGGTTTAGTCCCTGTCCCCTGGCTCTCAGGAACGAACACCTTGGAGGTGGGGCCTTGTAGAGCCCAGCTGCTCACTTATGGAGGGCGGGAAGCAGAGCCCCGGGGAAGAGTGTCTGTGAGAGACTGCCGGCCAAAGCTTGCCCCCAGTAACTCTGGGCCCTACCTCCATCAGCACATCTAGCTATGAACATTGATGATTAATCCTCTGGTGGGTATAGTACCCTGTGATCCAGTCACCTCTCCATGTGTCTCTTAATCTAAAGTTGGGAGTTAAGCTTAACTACCACAATTATATAACTAGATTTTTAAAAGATAAGGCCTGAGCTGGCCTACAACTTGTGAGCTCAAGTGATCCGGGCACCCCCGGTCACCTCCAGAATAGCTGGGAATACGGGTGTGCAGTGGCATGCCTGGCTTATAAGTTTTACATTGACTATATGTTGAAATAATATTTAAGGTATTTATATTAATTTAATTTGTTTCTCTTTTGCCTTTTAGTTGTTACTAGAATGTTAAGTGTTATATATGTAACTTCTATTACATTTCTATTGAGCAGACTCACCTGGCTTTACTTTCTTCCTTTACTTCCCGGTATCCACCGCCTCTCGGTCTTTCTTTGCTCTCCTTGGAACCTTTCAGAGCTCTCCAGCATCTACGTCTTGCTCCATACATCTTGTGAGTAGCCTTTGGTCAGAGGGCCATGATTCTGCTCTTGGGAATCTGCAAATTCTCAATTAGAACTTCCTTGATCCATTCCGCCACCTCCTCTGAGTGCAGCTGAGACTCAGGTGCACAGTCTGATATCCCTGGAAACTGCACTACAGCCAGCTGTCCAGTGTAGGACTCAGTACGTCCTTCAGCTGAGCGAGAGGGCTGGGCGCAGGGCAGGGTCCACTTAGGATGTCTCTGAGGAGTGCTTCCTCGGTTTCTGTGTCCAGTGTCATGGTGGGCAATAGTGAGAACGTGGTCTTTGGGGTTGGTGAGGTTGTGGTCCCAGAGGCACTTTACTAACTATGTGATGCTGGGCTTGTTTTTTGGTCTCGTGCCTCCATTTCCTCTTCCACGAAAAGGGGGCAGTCCCAAACTCTGAATATTATTGATTATCTTACACGGGATTGAGCATGTCCAGTACCTAGTGAAGCCCCTGATGCATGGTTGGCGCCGAGTGGCTCTTACCCTGCTTCCTCGCTCTCCACCCCAGCTCCATACCTGATGGAGAATAGATGTTGGTAAAGAAGGACAGAGCAAGAAGACAAAAAGGACTCAGGAAAGAAAGGCCCAGGGCACCAAAGGGGAACTTCCCGACTGCCCATTTCTGCCCTGGGCTAGGCCTGAGGGAGGAGGCGGGGCTGGGGCTGCGCTGAGCTCTGGGTTAATGAAGAACTGGAGCCCACTCCGAGGCTGTCACCATTGATTTTCTGTTCCAGGCAGCTTGCAAGCTGCCCCAGGAATCAATGTCGGAAGGTGAAAACAAATTTCTAAAATTAGCTTGGAATATACTGCAAGAAAAACCTTCTGTACGAGAAATAGTAATGAGGCAAGTACCTGAGGAAGGTGTCATTGTGAGGGGTGCAGGGGACAGAGAGCACCCTGCAGCGCTCCCTGGCTCACCATGGGGGAGTGAGTCCTGTATGGAGTGACCCGCCCTCTGGGAAATGCGCTCCATCACCATGCAGACACATATAGCCCATTTGAGCACCTGAGTCCTGCTGTGCGGCCATTAAACTAGCAAGGGGTGGTGGGTGGCTAAGCTAGGAGCTGACTTTGGGATGGCGGGGAGGGAGGGGCACTGCGTACACCTGCCGGTGGTGTTAGAGAGCAGTCCGTCTTGCCAGAGGGCTCATATGTATGGGCAGTAGATGCTCGGGAATTGTTTTGATGTTTGGCCAGTCTGCTCTGCTGGGCAGAGTTCAGTGTGACCATTCACACTGGATTGGGAATCCCAGACATGGCAGTTTTCTGCTTACTTTTTGTGACCATGTATCTGAGGCCAACTGTATCATCTGAAGTGAGCACTCTCACAGAAGTCTGAATGCCTGCACGTCTTATTTTATGGTCTTCCCACATTCTCACCCATGGAGAAGCTGATAAGCTCTAAGAGGAAAGGAAATGACTGATGAATTTCAGGAGGACCATTTTGAGGCAGAGGCCATCCTCTGGGGACCCATCTCCCCGTCTGTGGAGTTGCAGCTGAGGAGCTTCCAGAAGGGAGGGTGAAGTATATCCTGGATTTTGTGACTCTGGGATGATATAAATGAGTTGAAGAAGAATCCTGTGGATCTCTCAGCCTAAATTGTCTCTGGAATGTTTTAGTACAACTAAGCATTGGAATTAGAAGGTTCTTGGTCCATTGGGTGCTCCCAGTGGGACTGGGACATCATTACAATTCACAGCAGCTGGAAAAACTTGACTTTAAGGGCCCAAATCTGCCAGGGTAGATAGTCACTGACTGGGGGAAGACATCCGGTGATTTTCTTTAGCAGAGTGGACTCCAAGGAAATAACCAAGAGGAAAACACGTATTTGCATATCCATGTGTGTAGCTGCATACTTCACAAATATAAAAAATTGGAAACAACAAACTGCAACTTCTGGGGCTTGATTAAATAGTACAGTTGTACCATGAGGTTCCATGTAGGATCTCAAGGAGATGCAACTAGGGTGAGATGATATAGTTGTTATAGTTGTTGTTGCTGTTGTTGAGACAGGGTCTGGCTATGCAGTTCAGGCTGGCCTTGAGCTCACTTTGTAGCCCAGGCTGGTGTCAAACTAACAACGATCCTCCTGTCTCAGCCTCCCGAGTGCTGGGATTACAGATGTGCACCACCACACCTGACTGAGATGATATAGTTTTAAGGGGCACAGAATGCTGCCCATAGGGACCATAGCCAGGTTAAGTGAGGGGACAGACATTGGAAGAAATAAATTATGATGAAACTAAACATTTTATAGACTTGATTATAGAATTTACCAAGATTCTAGACTTAGTTCCAGAAGGGCCCTTAGTGATAGTCTGGTCAAATCTTCATTCCACTTATTAATACAACAGGTAATTTTCTGAGTATTTACTAATCCAATATGTGCCCATGGTCCTGGGGAAGTAATGAACATACCAATAGCCCTGACCCTATTGGCCTTCCAGGTACAGGGTACAAATTTACCTTCTACGTTGCTTCTCACAGCCAATGACCAGCCAACATCAGCTGGAGACCGCTGCTTTCTGAGGCTAGCGCACCTCCACTGTGGGGCCTCACCAACCAGGAGTGGAGCACCACATCTTTCAGATTGCTCAGTTTTTTTTTTTTTTTAATCAGTTTTGATGATAAGAAGCTGCAGTAAAGTCTGTGAGAGGCTGGGCTGGGTTGAGCCGGGAGGATGTGACCAATGTACTTCTTTTTTTCCCTCCACACTGGAGCTGGCCCTGCCCTCTGGGTTCACTATGCGCAAGTCTCTTCCTCCTCCAGATTATGCCCCTGTGTTTCTAAGATGGGAATGGGTACAGTGTTTAAAAGCTTAGTCCCAGTGCTTGGCCATGGTCACACTGGAGGGAACTGATGTGCTGAGAACTGCTGTCCTCTCTCCCCGGACAGCGGGTGGCTCTGTTCTCTTGCTGTTCTCCCTGAGCCCCTTGGATTCTTTCCCAGTGGGACTTGCTGAAGGTCCAACAACCCATTTGGTTACTGATGGGGCTGGCACCCAAGAAGCTCCACGTCTTTCAGATTGCTCAGTTTTTGTTTTTTGTTGTTTTGATCAGCTTTGATGATAAGAAGCTGCAGTAAAGTCTGTAAAAGGGTGGGCTGGGTTGAGGGGGGGAGGGTGTGACTAACATTTTGATATCATCCTGTGCTACTATTTCTGATCCCCACGTTTCCTACCTTATTTTCTTTTACTTTCTCTCATGTGACAGCCAGGATTTTATCTTCTACAAGACAGGGTCCTAATTCTGAGTACAAGGGCTGGAATTCAGTCCGGGTGGCATCAATGCCCAGTCCCCACTGGTGGCTTGCCAGTCTCTCTCAAGGAGGCTGGGAAGCATCAGTCCCTTAGAACACCTGGTGGTCAGCCCTGACCCAGGGTGTTCGCACTGTGGGTCTGTTGATAATGCTTCATCCTTGGCAGCACTTGTGATGTTTGCAGGGGACTTGTCTTTTTCCAATCTCCTTTCCCTGGGTCCAGTGCTGCTGTTCACTAACTGCATGGTATTGGACAAATTCCTTGGGCTGTCTGAACCTTCTATAAGATGGTATCTATCTCATGCGGAATCATAGACTACGGGAACTATGGAGTGATATAACCGAATTAAAGCCTGTGCACACTTCCAGGCATAGTGTAAGCATGTGCAATGTGTTGTTGCCATCTATCACAAGGTTGTATAAGGAAATATCTGGAACAGATCTAGATCCTGTCTTGGTTGAATCAAGGTATGACAAGATCCCTTTAAGAAGCCTATTAGACATGGGGATTCTGGGTGAATCGTATTAGCTTCTGAAACCTTAAAAAGTTTTACACGCTTATTGAGAACTCATCCATCTCCAGGTTACCCCTAGTACCACCCAGATGCTGCCAAGTTCACATTTTGGTATATATCTTTCCATATCTTTATTTAATCTCTTCCTTTTAAAAATAAAAATGGGTTTAAATTACATGTTGCTTTATAAATGATTGAACTTTCTTTAATAATATTTTCCCATGTCATTAAATATATACTTAGTGGCATGAGTATTGTTTTTTGGGAGGGAAGTACCGGGAATTGAACTCATAATCTCCCACTTGCCAGGCAGGCACTGTGCCACTGAACCACAGAACCAGGCAAAGCACTCTTATTTTTAGTGGGTATATATTTTGCACTTTGTCTTGGTTGCTTTTTTCTTGCTGAGACAAAACACCTGACGCCCAGAATTAAGGAAGGGAAGGTTTATTTAGCTTACAGTTTGTGGGGGTTTCAGTACATACTTGGCGGGCTCCAAGGCAGAGTGGCACATGGCACAGGGCAATTGTTCATGGTGCAGAAAACAGCAAAAGCAACAAGAGCAAAAGGAAGGAGGGGCAGAGAGCAAGGCTCTTTCCCTCCTTTATATTATATGCAAACTGCCCAACCCAGGGCGGGTGCAGCACTCACACCCATAATCCCAGCACTGGACCATGGATCAATCAAAAACTCTAGAAGCCCGCCCCATGACTGCATGTGGCTTTCGGGAGTTGTCCAGACACAAGCCATAACACACCTGTACAGATGAACTGTGTTTATTGGACATTCAGATTGCTTCCAGAATTTACTCTTATAAACAATGCAGTGGTGAACATCCTGGATTGTTTTTTAATGTCACAACTGCGCTGGCTGTCTTGGCTCAAGCTCCAGGTCTCATTAAAATCTGCTGTTGCTAAATCTCATTACTGTCCCTCCCACTTCAATCCCGTCCTTGAGCAGTTATTGTTCTGAAGCCAAGTTCAGGACCTGACATTTATCTCTGTTTCATTTTTTCTTATTAGATTCAGCCCATCAGTCCAGCCTGTCTAGAGCCATCTGGATCCTGTCGATGTTTTTACAGAATGCCTATACTTTTTTCTTTTTAAATCAACTACAAATTTGGTAAACAGGTCTTTTATGTTTCTGACTAAGTCATTAATAAAAAATGTTGTACAGGTCAAAGTTGAGGCCAGAACTCTATGGCAGGCCACCAGAGATCTTCTTCCAGGTTTGATCAGCATGCTCTGGGTTCGGCAAATAGCAAATTCTCCTAATTGAACCAGCATTCAGCTCATATCCTCTTACAAGTTTATAATAAAGTTCATGAAACAAAGTCAGACCAGATGGTTTCAACATCCAGGCGCAGCCAAGGGAAACCATCCTCTCAAGCAGAAGTGCAGGTTCTGGTTGGAGATCCGGGCTCCTGTTGTTTCTGGGGCAGGCAGCCACCTGGACTACTCCCCACTATCTCAGTGACCCCGGTTGAGGGCTCCTAGGGGTTACTGTCCCCCCATCAGTCAGTGAGAGCCCAGGGCAAATGGCTGACAGTACCAGCTGAGCCTGAGTAGGAGTGATGTCTGAGTTGAGAGAACTCAGCGAGGAGACAGCAGGATCTCAGTTCTGCCTCTGAGCATCAAGCCTCACCCCAGGAATAGCGCCGAATGATGGACACCATAGAAACAGGAAGCTGCCTACCATGTGGGGAGCAACTTGGCATTGAAAGGCCCTGGCAGAAAGCACAGGCTCCAGTTTTGGTACTTAGCTGTGTGACTCCACAAGGTCAACGCAAGTCCCTTTCTTTCTCTTAGTCTCTGTGTTCTCATCTGTTAAATGGGGATGAACGTCACTTGCCACTGAGGGGTCTGGATGTGAATTTCATGATATAGAGATAGCTTTACGGTAGAGTGAGGACAGGCTGCCAGCAAATGTGTTTTGTTTTGTCTCACAGCATATAAAGAAAATTTAAATCAGTTTTCAGAAATGAAGGGATTTCACTTGATACTCTCAATCCTGATTTCTCTTGAAGAATTGGAAGATTTGGGAACATTAACCCCATGTTTCCAGCTTCTTACACATGGCAGCAATATGGTAGACCACTGAGGACTGTTCCCCTTGGAGAGACATCCTTTCCATGTTCCGTGGTCTCCACTTCACATAGCGCACGTCTTGGCGTCCATGCCTAGCCAGCCTGACCTGCTCACCTTCCAAGCTTGAGTCCCAGAGGCATTTGAGTTTATCACTCTGGGGTACAGTTAGGGAGTGCTGGCTTGGGGTTCGGATTGCTCAACCCTCATCTGACCCCTCAACACTTCAATTCTTCCTCTGCAAAACTGGCATAATAATGGGTGGTTATAAAACCTCTATCTGCTGTGGTCCCTGGTTGGTGTCCTGTAGAGTTGTGCTGCCTGATGGTCACCCATAGTAGCCTCAGCTGATAGACCAAGCTTGGACACTTGCAGGAGCTATGGGGATTCCAAAGAGCAAAGAAGTAGCAAGCAGTGTCTCACAGCCTCAGTCACAAGAGGTATGGGAAACCAGCTGGGGCGAAAGAGATGAGGGACATCAGCAAATGACACTATAGGAAAAAAGAGAAAAGAAGAAACACAGGTGGTGGAGAAAATGTCTCCTTCTCCTGCTCCTTATCTTTCCACCACCCCCTTCTTCTTTTCCTCAGAGCTTTAGGAAACTGTGGGCCTCTGGGAGCAAAGAGTTCCTGGGAAAGAGGGCAACCTCAGTGGACATAGGTAGGAAGCAGCTTGGAAACCAGAGCAGCTCAGTGTGGTGCTTACTGGGTGGAGCGAATCATCTCTTCTGCCCTTCCTGGGACTTGAAAGTGCTGGGCTAGTAAACAAGCTGGTTTCTGTCTACAAAGTTTTGGCCTGGAGCTCAGGCCTGCTGTACACATTTAACAACCTTGGCTGTGTGTATTCAGCAGATTTCAAAGCTGTGTCCCATCTGTTTGTACCCACTGCCCCAGACCTCTCTTTGCTGGGGTGGGGGGCACTGATGACCTCATTGGGACCAGCTGCTGGGAGGTGCAAGGCTCTGATGTCTGACTGCTGTGCAAGCCTTGCCCACTTTTGTGGGGCCACCAACTGAACACATTTATTCTCCTTTCTCTCTTCAGCGGCTAAAGACCATTAGCACTGAACTCCCTGTCTCAGTCTTTCTCTGAAAAGGTACCCAGTGCTTTCTTCCTTTCTGCCTCAGAGTCCAGTACTCAGATTAGTGTTCACGAGTTCCTATTATGTGCTGGTGCATAGTAGGGCTTATGCTCAGAAGTTGAGAATCCCCACTTTCTCCAAGTCTATCTTCCCTGCCTCTCCTTCCAAAGCAACTGAACATCCTGTGCCGTAGATCAGGGCTTGGTCATCTGAAGCCTATTGGCCAAATCTAGCCTGCCTCCTGTTTTTGTAAATAAAGTTTTATTGGGACGTGGCACTCCTATTTACACATTGTCTGTGGTGGCTTTTGTACTACAGTGGGGCTGGGTGGTTGTGACTGGGGCTGTATGGCCTACAAAGCTGGAAACGTTCACTCTGGCTGTTTGCAGAGCAAGTTTGTGGATCCTGGCTGTAAGTCCCATGCCCCCTGCCTCCCTCACCTCCAGGAAGTCATGCAGTGAAATGCCCTCCTCCATTTCCACGGGTTCCTTTCTCCCTGGTCCAGGCGCTGTGTGTGCCTGTATTTTATAAGAGCTCAGTGAGCTGGGGATGTAGCTCAGTGGAATAAGCACCTGCCTGGCAAGCGCAAGGTCCTGAGTTCGATCCCTAGTCCTGCCAAAAAAAAAAAAAAAAAAAAGATAAAAGAAAGAGCTTCCTCTCTCTGCTCATTGCCAGGCATCTTGAAGGAGTGTCTATACCTACTGTCTCCACTGCCTGATGGCTGCCATGACAGGGCCTGGGAGGGGTGGGAGGGACCTGCCAGGCCCCTGAGACATCTACCTCCAGAGACTGCTTCCCTGCAGCCCCACCCCCTACAACTCTTATTTCCCCTTAGCTATGTTGACTGACAGTGTGAATCAGGCTGGGGAGTCAGACAGACCTGGAAGTGACTGCCACTTGCTGGATGTATTGTGTCACTGACCCTCGTGGTGCTCCCGTCCCCTCCGCGGGCATGTGCTACCTTGCCTCTGGAGCACTGTGACTGTGTGCACCTGCCCTGCATCTGGTTTCTGGGACCCTCTGCCACCTTCCCTTCCTCTTCCTTTGCTCTGCTGTGGCCTACCCCCTCCTCCGGGAACTGCTAGAGGAGGAGAGAGCTGGGCGGGGCCGAGCAGAGCAACACAGGAGTTCAGAGCCTGTGGCCCGGCCGTTGCTGGCTCTGGGTTCCTGCTCTGTGCCTTTCCTCTAAACCTGGACCTTTCTTGCAATGGGGGCTGAGGATGAGTGGGTCCAGCTGCCGCTGGGCTGCAGAAGGCAGCAGCCATGAGAGCTGAGCGACTTTAGAGGTACAGGTGCTGGGCTTGGTGGAGAAGGCCAGACTGGTTGCTATGGAGAGAGAAATGTTATGCAGTTAACTTGTTTGACTGGCGGCCTTGAGAAATACCTGTGTCCCTCTGGGGCCTCAGAGCCATCCATCATTTGGAAAGGCTCCTTTCATGAGGAGGGTTATCTATTTGGCTAATAAAACTGCAATCACAATCCCTTACACACAGACAGCCTTTCCCGTGTACACATTTTATGGGGCCCTCTCCAGTTTATAAGGCGCCTGAGGCTTCGCTCTATTCAACTCGGCCTCTGCCTCTGTGAAAGGCATGTGGGCACAAGCTGTGTGCCTGGCGCGGAGAGGCGGGAGATGAGTCACTCCTGCCCTTGCTGCGGGAGCTCAGGATCCTAGCCGAAGATGAACAGGGCCTTGCTTTCTCCAGGGATGACGCAGCAGGGGTCTGAGTTGGAAGGAAAGGGGGATGGACGTGGCTTTGGGTGGAGGGAGGGTTACCTCTGAGACAGGGAGGGAGGAAGCAAAGGAGGATGGAACTATAGGGGTGGCAAGGAGGAAAGTAACAGTTATGCTCCTGCTTCCACGCAGGCGCCGGGCCAGGCCTCTGGCCCACGCTGCCTCATTGATCACGACAGCAGAATTCTTTTGGTGGCGAGTGACAGAACCACAGTGTAACCAGCTGAGACAAAAAGATGATTGTTGTCTCAGGTGTCCAAATTACTGGCAGGGCTGTGTTGACAGGGCATTAGGTGCTGCTTTCTCACGCCATGTAGGAAAAGGCCATCAGTTGCTCCCGGTCTCTCCGCTCTGACTTATGTGGCAAGAGGCTGCTCTTTTCCTGGCGGCACGTATTGGTCAGCTTTCCCACTGCAAGCACAAGATGCCTGACACTTGCACCTTGACAGAGGACAGGTTTAATTTGGCTGGTGGTTTCCATCTATGGCTGGCTGCCTCCAAGGCAGGAGCATGGTGGAAGGGTTGGGGGAGGCAAGGCTGCTGATTTCATGGTGGCCAGAAAACAGATCACAGCGACAGTGCCAGAGAGCAAGGGGCAGGGGTGGGATATAGACCCTCAGGTTCCATGACCCATCCAGATACAACCAGCCTTCTGCTTCCTTAATCCCCTGGGCGGCTCCCAAGTCAATCACGTGGACAATGAAGATAAGCAATCAACTGCAGTTTGAAGTATCCCGGGGAGGACCGTGATTGGCTTAGACCAAGCCACATGCTCACCCCCTGTATCAGTCCCTGTGACTGAAGGCTGGGGAGGTGACATAGGTGGTCGGTGGCTTCCATTACACAGGCCAGAAACGGGACATGAGGATGTAATTATTTCTAGATGTAATATAGTGTTATTTTTCATCTTCAGCAAAGATGGTTATTTACCTTTTCAATTCATTGAGAGCTTAGGTTTTATACATGTCTAGGGGAAGTGGCAGACAGAAGCTGCTCCAGATACCTATTTTAGTGTTTTCCTTGTAGTTATATAACATAATCTGATCATTTCACAGTGTTCCAAGCATTGTTTTACCATGTGGCGGCTTACAATGACCAAGACACAGTTCCTGGCCTCTTGGAGCATGCCATTTTGGGAGAGAGACACAAGGAATAAGCAATGCAATTTGAGAGACACTCAATAGTAAGAGGAAAAAAAAAAAAAAGAGGACCAACGTAAGGAGAATAGAAAGCTTAGAGGAAAGTGCTGATTTTAGATGGAAATAAGCAAGGAAGACCTTACTGGAATCAGTTTAAGCAAGAACTGCCCCAAGGTGTGTATGTGCTTGTGTGTGTGTGTGTGTGTGTGTGTGTGTGTGGTGTCATACCAGGATATGGCAGGGGGAACAGCAGGTGTAAGGGCCCTGAGGCAGGGATGAGCTTGGTGCTTTATGGGAAAAGCCACAGTGTAAGATGGCAGGTGTAGCATGGGGCAGGAAGGGAGGGGATGCCAGATGGAGTCAGAGTAGACAGCTTTAGGTCGTGTAGAGCCTCTTCTCACAGCCAGGGTTTTGATTTTGTTCTAAGTGATAAGATACCATCTTGAAGCGATGACCTTTTTAAAGAGAAAGAAACTGAGCCACAGTGAGGTGGAGGTGATTTGCCCAAGAAGGAGGAGGGTCCTCTATGGTGCAGTTGTCTTCATGGAGCCCGCCTTGCTTCCTTTCTTCCACATCACATGGTTTTTCTTTTGTTAGCTTTGAGAAAACGAGAGGATGAGCAGAGACTGGGTAGTAGCTTGTGACCTCTCCTGACCGGTGCAGTGCCAGATGGCCTTCTGAGAGGGCGGAGCGGGAGAGAAGGGAGCAGGCCTGAGCAGCCTGAGGGCTGTGGGGCAGAAGCGAGGCCGTGGAAGTGAGAGGCTGCATTTGTGATGGAGTGCATCAGCACGGTTGCTTCATTTTCTCCAGCAGAGCCTGGCAGTTGGCTGGCCTGGGATGGGAGCAGAGAGGAACTGGAGGATCTGTGAGAAAAGGTGGGGATGGGCCCGCAGGTTCCAGGGTAATGCAGGGTGCCCGAGAGGTGTGGTGGAAATGACTCTTACATAAACTCAACTATGTGTTTTGACTTTCTTAGGGCTGACTCAATATAATGTTCCTTTTCATCTTCTGCAGGGTGGTTTTTTCCATGTCTGTTTCATTGAGATCTAAGTTTTATACATTTATAGGAGCTTACTTCCGGAAACCTCATCGCTGTTATGGGCTGAGGTGCATCTCCCTAAAATTCGTGTGTTGGAAGTCCTAACACCCGCTGCTCAGAAAGGGAATAGGGTCTTTAAAGATGTAATTAAGCTAAAATGGAGCCACGAGAATGGATCTTGATCTAATCTGTCTGCTTTGCTTGGAAGGAGAAATTCAGACACAAAGAGGGACACCAGAGGGATACGCGTGAGAAGAGGTAACAGGCTGCAGGGTGGAGGAGGGAGGCCTCGGAGGAGACCAGCTATGCCGGAACCTCGATCTTGGACTTCCAGAACTGCGAGAAAGCGTATTTCCCTTTAAGTCGCCCAGTCTGTGGTGTCTGCTGTGGCACCCTCAGTGGTCTAACACAATGGTGATCCAAATGTTTACTTTCTGGTCAGACCATAACTAACAACTTGAGCCTAACTCAGGGCCATGGCGCTGCCCGACTGGCCTTCCAGCCTCAGCCTCCCTGCTCTAGCCGCACTCCCCTCACATTGCCTCCTTGTCTTGGGATCCTCTGCCTAGAACATTCTATTTCCCTTCTTGATCTTGACCTTTGGCTGTCAGCTCCAAAGTACCTTTCTCCATTCGGAAAGCTTTCTGTGACCACCACATACGGCCTCTCCCCAGCCCTCTCCCTGTATCAATCTTCTGGGGGTACGTTGTCTTAGGTGGCTTCCTTGGGAGGTAGAGCGGAAGAGAAAACCACGTGCAGGAAGTTTACTGGGGCGCTCCCTTGGGGCGGAGATGGGAATGGACAGGTAGAGCTGCTGAACTTCCGTAATGTGACAAAGGACAGAGTTAACCCCTTGAGGAGCTATAGCGTTGGAGTGGTCCAAGGGGCCTGCATGGACCCGTCAGCAGAGGTGCGATGCCGCAGGGGTGGGCCTGACAATTGCTAGGTGGCTGAGGTCAAGTCCTGGGGAAGGCTCTGATGAGAGCTGTTAGCACTTATGCTCATGGAACTTGGGGGAAATAAGTGATGGGCTCTCCCACAGCCCCCTGCACCCATAGCAAAGGTTCTTTTTACTTTTGCCCTGCCTCTCATCTGCACCAACCCTGCTCCCCCTTCTTACAATAAGTGGCTTGGCCCAGGGAGGACTGGGGTAGGGGAACACTGAGCTATCCTCTACCATGGGCACACCCTTTCTTTGTTACATGCAGAACTGGTTGGAAGTTGATATTTCTGTGATGAGTTTGCTAATTTTTGCCTTCCCTGCTGGGTTTAAAAGAGAGGGGAGTTCCTTGGCAATATAAGCGATGCTTCCTTGGGAAAGGAGCATGGTGGACACAAACAGGGGGAGGATAGTTGAACCAGGGAAGGGAAGAGCAGGGACATCGAAGAACTCAGGAGAAAATGCTTAAATGTCCAGAGAAGGCTTGGCATGGGTCGTTATTGCAGGAGAAAAGGGAGTGGAAGGAGAGGGGAGTGTTAGTGCATTTGCCGCCAGCTACGTGCCAGGCACTTTCCTGTTTAATCCTTGTAACAGCCCTGGGACCAAGGATTGTTGCAGCTTGAAAGAGGTTGATGAGAGGTCGGACATCTCTAAAAGGAGGCTGAATGGTTGGCTGCTAAGAGGCCTCTGAGCCTGGCATGAAGTTTGTGAATTTATCGCGGAATAAATATGGCAAGCTCTGGCTCCTTGGGGTCCCTTGTCTCAGCTCCAGGCTAGGAATATGCCCTTTGTTCCCGTAATCTTTTGCCAACTGATTTAGCAAATTATATTTCTACTTCCTTAATTACCGTCACCTCTCAGCCTCGCTTTTCTGTGACCGTACCCCAGCCACCATGACTGGCATTTGAGGTCCTCTTTGGTCACATTCATGGGCCATCTCAACAGCTGGCATATCTCATTGCTCTGTGTTGTGACCCTCACCCTCAGACGGCAGGGGCCCCACCACCGCGCTCCATGTCACGCGCACGCAGGGCACCGTTTCGTTTTTCACGGCTTTGATGATAAAAGGTGGGAGCTCAGAGAGGTTAAGTTACTGGTCCATGGGAGTCAAAATTTGGTGCCAAGTCTTCTGGCTCGCAAGATACGGAGTGGAGGGGTGGGCAAGAAGGCCAGAGCTGCACAGCTTCAAGTTATGGGGAGCTCTGCGCAGAAGTACTTTCTGGTCTTATCCTTTGAGTCTCCCAGTACTGGAGTAGGGCAATTATAGGCGGTTCGACCAAGAGCCACTGTATCCTTTGAGTCTTTATTTTATATATTTTTTATGTCTTTTTGAGACAGTCTAGGCTGGCCTCAAACTCACAAAGATCCTCCTGCCTCAGCCTCCTGAGTCTTAGGATTAAAGGTGTGTGCCACCCTACCCAGCTTATCCTTTGAGTCCTATGCGTGTTTGGTCAGAGCTGAACAATTGCTCCAGGGAGTTCTGAGAACTGAGAGTTCTATGGTGGCCCTAGTGGGAATTGGCTAGTGCTGCTGCCTATGGGCGGGTAGGTTGAACCTGGGTGTGTGCGTATGTACGTAGGCTGAAATCCAACTTACTCACCAACCTTTGCACACTGCTTTGGAACTGCCACAGCCTTTTGGAAGGAGGACCTGCTCCCTAACAGCGGGAGTGCTCCTACCTTGTCCAGGAGCCTATTCCTGATTCCTGCAAAGCCCTCTATGCAAGTTGGCCTTGACTCACTAGGTAGCCCGGGCTGGTCCCGAACCCGCAGCAGTCCTCCTGGCTCAACCCCTCCTTTTGCCACTACCTGGCTCCAGTTTTCCTTGTTCTTTTGTATACCCCAGCTCACTTTCAGGGGCGTAGGACACATTTAGGTACTTGGCAGCTGGGGATATAGCTCAGTGGAATAAGCGCCTGCCTAGCAAGCGCAGGGTCCTGAGTTCAATCCCCAGTACCGCCAAAAAACAAACAAACAAACAAACATGAAACTAGGTACTTGGCAATGCCCTCTGTGGGGGTTAACAGTGGTGCTCTGGGTACTTCTGTGACCTAGGTGTTTGTAGCAGTCAAGCCCAGAAATCAGTTGAGTGGGTTATGTCCAGAAGAACATGAACTCTTGCAGACGCCTCTGTGTCCCCAGCTTTGTGGAAAGCCCTCTAGGCAGCCGGCACAAGGTCAAATACTTCTGTGCAGTGAATCCCAGCAGGGGGATTTGTTCTGGAAAGGGAATTACATTTCAATTTGATTTAATTCAATGAGAATGACACCAAATTGATCAGCTGGTAAAATGCCATTTGATGGGCAGATCTGCTCTTTCCAAGTCAGTAAAAACCACCAGAAAAATTAGTCTTGCTTTTTCAGACAGAACTGAAAGTTTCACCCTTTTCCTTTACCTTTTAAAAAGGGCTCAAATGCCCCGTAGGTAGAGAGTCTTTTCCTCATAGCCAGGGACCCGAGCAAAGTGTTTAACTATCTAAAACCCAGGTGACACAGTGCCACTTCTGTATCAGTATGCACACATGCTAAATCAATCACCTTCCACTAGAGTTTTGTGTGATCTCAAGAAATTTCTCAGATTTTGGGAGCCTCAGTTCTATCATCTGTCAAATGGGGCATGTGGTTTTGCTTGGCCCACTGCTGGTCCACTCCCTTTGGACTGGCAACATGAACAGCTGCCACGGCACCCAGTAACTATTGCCACTGTCCCCACATACACAATCTTTAATATCATTTTTGAGCATTTCCATGGGGAAGGCACTGCTGAAAACTTCACATAGTCTTCATGATAATTCTACCAGGTGGATGCAATCAATTCTCCTCCTCCTCTCTTGCCTTCTCCTTCCTCTTCTCCTCCTCCTCACCTTCTTTATCTTGTGCCACCAGGGGTTGAATCCACAATACCACTAAGCTATATCCCCTGCTCTTATTTAAAAAAAATTTGAGACAGAGTTGTGCTAAATTACTCAGGCTAGCCTGGAACTTGGAATCCTCCTGCCTCGATCTGCCAAGTGCAGTAGCTGGGTCACAGGTGTGTGCCTCTGTGCCCAACTGGATAGCACTTATTTTGCAAATGTGAACTTGTTTCAGTGTGGCCTGTGTGTCAGAGAGAATCATGTTATGTTTGTGGTTGCTTAGGCCAGATGCCATGTGTGAGAAACACAGTGCAGGAAGGTGTATCAGGCAAAACCACAAAAAGCACGTGTGAACACACCTCAAAACTTACTGACTTCTTTTGCTCATCATATGTGTTAGAAGCTGTTCATCTATTTCTTCAACTGTTTTGGTGACTTCAGAGTTTTCTTTTCCCACCTCTTGACAGCAACGCGCAAGCTGAGGGCCTTGGATATTTGCTTCCACAAGGAAACTGTAGGTCTGCGAAGAGGTAAAGTGGTATGTGTATCGCAACATTTACCTGTGGCACTTACACACCATGCTTAGTTTACATTTATAGGTACTGCTTACACGCCTGCAGCAATTAACATGTATAAAACTGTGCTATCCTTTATATTAGGCCCCCTTTCAAAAAATCTGTCATCATCAGTTCCTTTTTGAGGGATGTTTTCCAAATCCGTTGTTTCCATAAGCACTGTGGTTTTTGCACAGGCTGGGGACTTACTTTAACTTTTTCCTCTAAATTGCGACAATATACATAGCACGAATTTACTGATGACCATTTTTAAAGAATGTAACTCGGGGTGCTCTGTGCCTTTGCGTTGTTGTGCCGCCAGCATTACCATCCATTTACAGAGCCCCCTGGATGGTCTGCGCTCTCGCAACAGCTCCCGTGTGCTTTCTCCCCGGTCCCTGGCAAACGCCACTCTACTTTCTGTCTCTCTGAATTTGTTTACTCCAGGTACTTCGTAGGACTGGAGCCATACGGTGCTCCTCCCTTTGTGGCTGGCTTATTTCACTCAGCACAAGGTCCTTGAGGTTCACCCCTGTCACTGCAGCGGTCAGAACGTTTTTCCTTCTTAAGGCTGAACAAGGTGCCATTTTAGGCGTGTATCACCTCTTGTTTACCCGCAACACAGTGATTTGTAGGAATGCATATGTGGCACTGTAGATGAACTGTACTATTATTTTCCTATTCTGCGCACGAGGAAACTGAGGCATGGAGGGGTTGGCTGGCTCCTCCAGTTCCTACTGAACCAAAAAGGAGACTCGGGACTTGAACCCAGGCCTTGCTGATGCTGCAGCTTGTGCCTTAAACACTGTGTTAATCTGCTTTTTTTCTTTTCAGGTTATTGTCACCAATTCAGATGATGTTGACTCCTTGTCAGTTTGGTTATTAATTTCCTGTTGTTAACAGAAGCTATAGCATCTGAAATCTCTGCTGCACCATCTGGAATTTTTAATAAAAACTTGAGGAATTTCCAGGGGTTTCTGTGCATTGCATATGTGTAATAGCAAGGGAAAAATTGCTGTTTAGAAACAGAAATGCCTACAGCCACTTTTACACTCCAGGTGGGGGTGAGGAGGTACCTGACAGAAGGCAGGCTGCTCTTTTGTTTAAAAAAAATGCTATGAACAGGCTTTTTCTGACTATTCAAGGGATGGCTTCCACCCTGCCCCCGCCTTGAATCTTCTGGAAGGAGGAGGCTCAAAATTAAATTTCTCTGTAGCACAGACTAGCAGGAATTCAGTCCTGTCCTCTGGCAGTTCAAAAGGGGCAGGGTGCTCAGGGTCTGCAAGCCTCAGGGAAAAGAGATTAAAAAGGGAGAATGAGCATCCCTGAACAAGGTAGCAGCCTGGGACCCCTCAAAAAGTGACAACCAGATGGGCCTATGCAATCTTTTTTTTGGGGGGGAGTGTGAAGACGAGATGGGGATTTTCTGAATCTGAGTGTTCCCAGGTGTGTGCTGTGTGGAACCTCCTTCACTCAGCAGTCAGTGCACAGAGCACACAGATAGGGAAGCCTGGCGCTGCCTGAGGGCAGGGGCTGCAGGGCCTGGATTCCTGAGGAGCAGGGGTAGGGAGGCAGGACGGCAGAGTCAGGAAGTGCCAGGTTGTGGGGCTGGAGAGCTGGGAGGGGAGCAGGGCCTGTAGCAAGAGGAGAACAGTGGCGTGGCTGCACGTTTGAGAATGGTTAAGACCAAGGATGAGGTTTCTGTTCTTCCCGCAGTTACTGGCGATAGAGGCTGAAGTTATCTTTGTGGGTAGCAGAGGAAACAGTGGTTCAGAGGGTGCTGTGTTACCCTGGGGAAGCTGGATCCCAGGGGGTGGTTTAGAGCCTACTCCGCCTTGGCTGTTCTGCACCTGAGGGCATGTACTTTGTAGCAATAAATATAGCCCTGACCACTTATGGTTCCATCCTGTACATCTTCAGGAAGCCTTTGGCACAGCAAGGCGCCCTTTTCAAAGTAGTTTTTTTTAGATTTGGAAAGTTAGTATGATCATTTCTCCACAGATGACAGTAAAGTGGCCTGAGGAAGGGACTTTGTCGCATTTGTTAGAAATCAATCTTTGAGCCATGCATGGTGGCACATACTTACAATCCCAGTACTAGGGAGGCTGAGGCAGGAGGGTTGTTGTGAATTCGAGGCCAGCCTGGACTACAAAGTGAGCTCAAGGCCAGCCTGGACTGCATAGTGAGACAAATAAAAAAGTCCTAGATGACCAGTCTTGTTCCAGTTTTTACGGAGGAAAGGAGAGAAGCTGGGAAATGCTTCCTGGCTGGTGACTTATTCAAGATCACACAGCTGGGGCAGAGGTGGAAGGTGAACCTGAATTCATCTGTCTCTCAAAGCTGTGTTTTTAACCACTGTGGCTTCTGCGTTTGTCCTTGAGAGATACTGATGGATCATTATAACTGTCAGCACAGTGGGGGTTTCCCACCCTGGATTCCCCTGGAATCATCTGGAGGGCTAGTTGAGGCAGTCTGCTGGGTCTCACCCCCAACAGTCTCCAGGTAGAGTTGGAGAGTTTACAGTCCTAATTCCTTCTACAGCCTCGGAAGACTACATTTGAGACACGCTGTGCTAGGCTGATCTCACTGGCAAGGTAACCGTTTTCCCCAAATCCCGTGGTGTCTCTGATACAATTCCACAGCCAAGGGCCCAGGATGGATGGGCCTTGGGTTTGCTGTCCTCTCTGACTGGATTTGATTGCTGTCCCTGTCATCCTGGGCAAAGGCCCAGATCTGGCTGTGCCTGGCTTTATCCGGTGTCTGGGCCCTTGTGGAAACACACACGGCTTCCGTGACCAGGGCTGTGTGTTAACATCGATAATGTTAAGACCTGAGAGACCGGGATAGAGCAGATGTAGGAAGTTGGAGCTGATGGAGGCTGGAGGGATGTGGCTTCACCTGGTCACTCTCTAAGGAAAGAGATTCAACTGGCCTCTGCAGCAGCTCAGTGGCTCTTCTTCTGCACCTGTCTTGCAGAGACAGCCTTTACCTGGAAGACAGACAGGTTGGAATTCCAAGCAGAGAGAAAAATATCTTAATACATCAAGTGTCTTTCAGCAGTGGTTTAAAGGGCTTGAGACGGACTGTCAAAAGCAATCCCTGGGTACTTGGTGCAATATTCCTCCGGTCCTGATGCCTGTCTCTTCCACCACAGCTGGAAGGAGAGTTGAATCATGTGACTGTGTCAGTGTGTGTTGGTCGGGAGAGGTGCCTTCAATAACGGAGGAAGCAAAGGAGCTGGTAGAAAGCGTCTGTCTGATGAAGACTCCTTGGGGTGAGGATGGGGCGGAAAACAAGGCACTGGGATTGGAGACACCTCTCTGTGGGAAAGGGACTGTTGTCTTTTTTTTTTTTTTAACAGAAATCTGGGCAGAGAGGTTGAGTTACTTGCTTGAAGTTACACAGCTGGTGAGTGGCACAGATGGAATTTGAACAGACACTTCACCAAAGGCACAGGGAAGGCAAATAGGCACATGAATAAATACTCGGCATCACTGGTGACCAGGGGTGTGCAAATTAAAGCTGCTGTAAGATATAGGTACATACACTACTGGTCCCACCATAATGGCTAATATTAAAATACCAAACTATGTCAAGTACTGGCAAGGATGTGGAGGAACTGGAACTCCTCTTATACATGGATAGGGATGTGGGTGGGTTGTGGGTAGGGATGTGGAAAGGTACAGCCACTTTGGAAAATGCTCTGGAAGTTTCCTAAAAGTTAAACATACACTTATCAAAGGACCTGACGCTTCATTCCTAGGCATTTCCCAGGAATAAAAGTGGTACTTAGATCAGCACAGTTTTATAAATGAATGTTCCAAGCAGCTTTCTTTGAATAGTCCCAAACCAGAGAAAACTTGAATGTCCACCAACAGGTAAACTGATAAGCAGATAGTGGCAAATCTATAGAATAATACTAAGCCATCAAGAGGAACAGACTATTGATTTGAACAACCACTGGATGTATCTTAAAAGGATTTTGCTGAATTAGATGCCAGGGCCAGCTGCACAGGAAGCCCCTGGGCCTGTCCCTAGCAAAGGACTCTCCACCACTAGCTTCTGCCCAGAAACGATGGGCTCCACATTTATAGAACAGCCAAATATAAAGAGTGCACTTTACAAAATTCCATTTATATAAAATTTAAGAAAATGCAAGCCAATCGATAGTTACAGGAAGCAGATCAATATTGCCTAGAGTTGGAGAGATGGGGAGTGCAAAGGAGGTGGGCCAAGGAATGACCAAGGGCACAGGATGCCTTTGTTGGGGGGGCAGAGATGTTTATCTTGAGTGCGGTGACGGTTTCAAGAGTGTATTCATGTGTCCACACTTGTCAAGTGGTACACTTTAAGTATGTGTGTCTTATTGTATGTTAATCATGCCTCCATAAAGCTGCTAGTAAAAGGAACCCAGGCAGTAGCCTGTCCCTCTGTCTTTCCACTGCTCTCTTCTGCAGCTGTGTCTTACAGAGCGGGACTGACCATCACAACACCTTCTCCTGTGCTGGGTCTTTTCAATCATTTGATCTTTCCATTTGTTTATATTCTTCAGGCGGTTCCCGTTAGTTGTCACGTGTTTAGTGGATGTGATATGGAGAAGTTAAGTGACATGCTCAAGCTCACGTGGATGGGATGTGGGGGGATGGGTGGGCCCATCTTCACCATTTACACAACCATAGCTCCCCCAGGGGCGGACCAGGGAGGAGCAAACAGTTTACCCAGGCTTTGATCAGGGTTCAAGGTTAGGTCAGCCAGGACTGAAGATTCCTCCTTCTGCAAAGGGGTCAAACCAAATCTCCAAGGTTCCCTCCACTTCTGGCGTCCAGTTTGTGAAATCGAGCAACTCCATTGCCTTGAAAGCTCAGCCACCTTAGTGAATGCCTTTGCCTGTATTTTGAGATAAATCTCTTATTTCGTTTATTCTCCCTCTGACCTTGAGCACTTCAACTCTTTGGGCCTCTATTTCCTTATCTGTACAATGACGACAACTAAACCGAACTTACAGGTTTTTTAAAACAGTGTAACACTTTAAGCCAGGCATGGTGGCACATACCTGTAATCCTAGCACTTGGGAGGCTGAGGCAGGAGGATCATTAAAAGCTCAAGGCCAGCTGGGGATATAGCTCAGTGGAATAAGCGCTTGCCTAGCAAGCGCAGGGTCCTGAGTTCGATCCCCAGTACCACAAAAAAAAAAAAAAAAAAGAGAGAATAAAAGCTCAAGGCCAGCCTGGACTACAAAGTGAGCTGAAGGCCAGCTTGAACTGCATAGCGAGACCATGTTTTAAAAAGACAAAAAAAAAGTATGGCATGTTAAAGGTTATAAAAATGCTTTGGGTAAGTCAAGTGTGGTGGTACACACCTCTAATCCCAGCACTCTGGAGGCTGAGGCAGGAGGATTGCCTACCAGTCTGGGCTACATAATGAGTTCAAAGCCAGCCTGAACTACACAGCAAGACCCTATCTCAAAACCAGACCAAGCCAAACCTAAAAAAAATGCCTTGGGCAGTGATGAACTTTTCTAAAAGTTTGACTGTCTTGATATTTTATAGCTCACTATCTGCTTCAAATGGGTGCTATTGTTTTTTAAAAAAGAATCATGATAAAATATACATAACATAAATGCACAATTTTAGCTTTTGTCAAATGTATAATTCAATGGCGTTATGTATGTTTACAACGTTGTATGCCATCATCACTCTTCATTTCCATTACTTTTTTTTTATCATTTCAAATAGAAACTCTGGTTTCTTTGGCAGTGGTGGGGATCAAATGCAGGGTTTTGTTCATGCCAGGCAGGAATTCGGCCCCAGCTCAAAGCAGAAACTTCGTCTTCACCATTCACTTCCCATTCCCTCTTCTTCCAGCCCCCGCCCGGGTAACCTCTAGTCTGCTTCCTGTCCCTATAAACTTGTCTGCTCCCCATACTCACATGTGTGGAATGACACGCTACTCAGAGGGGGATGGATAATTCCGCTTTAACTCCCACTGGTTTTTGTTTGCTTGCTTGCTTGCTTTTGGTGGCAGGAGTGGGAGGAGAGGGATTTTGGAGGCTGTTTTATAAATGTGGAGCCCATGGTTTCTGGGCAGAAGTGAGTGGTGGAGAGTTCTTTGCCAGGGACCGGCACAGCGGCTTCCTGTGCGGCTGGCCCTGGCATCTCATTCAGTATGACTAGTGGTGTTGTAGGAAGGGGAGAATGTGGGCACAGGAAGAGAATGCCATGGAAGAGGAAGGCGGAAGTGGGGTGTGCTTCTAGGAGCTGAGTGAGCCAAGACTGCCTGTGAATTGTTAGCACTTAGGTAAGAGGCATAGACTGGACTCTCATTCACAGACCTCTGAAAGAACCGGAGGGGAAGCTTTCCCTTCACCCTCTGAAGGTTTGCTCAAGTGAACTCATGATAGACAGATTAAATAGGAAAAAGTCGCACAACTCTATTAACCTGCACAGGGAAAAAAAAGCCACAGCACAGGAGGCCAACGCAAAGTACAAGCCCTTCTGCAGGGCCAGATTGTGCAGGCTTGAGAAACTTCCTGAACTACAGAGAGGAAGGGAGGCTTGGGTGGTGTTGGGGACTTGGGTTGTCCTGGAGGGAGGGGATGACAGGCTACGGGAGGGACAAAGGGGAGGGATGCACACAACAAGGCTCGTCCTGAGAGGTAGATAATAAAGTTTCTCAGGTAATTTTCATTTTGGAATTGCCTTCGGAAAAAATACAGGACACACAGCCTAGGCAGGATGCCCTGGTGTGGAGAGCCTGAGTCTTCTCTTTCTTGATTAAGGAGATTTCATAATCAGTGCATTACCTCTGGGATGGGAACTTCAGAGGGAGTCAGTCCCCCTGCTTCGGGAGAAAGCAAGCATGAGAGACAGGGTGGTGGCGGAGAGAAGTCAGATGTTGCTCTCTTAAAGTCACCATACTGTGGAGTTTCTGGTCTTGTTTACTGAACCCTAAAAGAAGCAACCCCACCCACACTTTGATGTCAAACCTCTAGCTTCCAGCACGGTGAGACAATACATACCTGTTGTTCAAGCCATCCGGGTTTTGATACTCTGTTAGGGTGGTGCTTGAAAATAAACACAGTGGCTTTGACCCCACCATCTTTTAGAGGTGAGGTCTTTCTTCTCTTGCCTTGAAATTGGGTGGCTTTTATGACTATTTTGGCAGGTAGTTCATAAAAGGAGACAAAGCTTCTGTCTAGCTCGTTAGACTTTTTCTCCTGAAGAGTCAGTCACTTTCCTTGCAGCCCAACTTCCAGGAATCGTGGGGTTTGAGGGTACACAGAAGGCACCTGGGTCTCTGCGGACAGGAGAGGGGGCTGGAGGAAGTGGGGAAGCAGCCTGGGATGGCAGGAAGTTGGGAGACCCTGAAAGGCAAACATACGTGGTCTCCTACACTTAGGAAATCCTGCTGAGCCCACTGACAAACTATTTAGACGCAATGTCCTTTCCAGATGAGTGTTCAAGGAAGGCAATTGTGGTTAGATGACTGGTTCTTTCCTCCCAGGAAACCAGCTAAGGATCAGGGGATGGGAGGCCCCTTTTCCCAAGGCGGTGGAGTAACTGAACTCTAAATGTTAGTACTGAGAGGCATCCCTGGGCTGATCCCTAGAGTTCCCTCTGCTTCCCCACCCCTTCCTCCCGTTAGCTGCATTTCCACTGAGCTATCTTCACTTACCATCAAAGTGATTTTTATTGAGTTTTCACTCTGCCAAGCACTTTACCTACATTATCTCATTCAAGCCTCCCACTGACTCTGTCCAAGGGGTTTTATTGTTTTTCTACTCTGTCATTCCCACCCGAGTAGGGATCAATTAGCGAAATTAATCCTATAAGAAAGCCTCGGCAGCACCGTGAACATCTCACACAAAGGAACAAGCTTTAACTGCTGAGGAGGAAAGAGGCCAACGCTTTTAAGGAAGAAGTGACTGTGACCGGAGTTTAAACAGGTTGTAAAATGTTGAAATCTGCTGAGCTCTGGAGTGGAAATTTCTTTCAATGTAGATTAGGCCTTGATTCAGGGGATGGAGAGAGACTGGGACCTGTGGTTCCCTTGGCAACTGCTCTCTGATTGGAAGGTGCTGGAGTGCAGAAAAGGGAACAGCTGGGAGGCTTGCGTGACTCATCGCGAGGTGGGCAGGAAACAGTTAAAAAGCAGCCACTTAATGAAGGGACAGCACCCTGTCTTTCTTTTATCAACCTGCTGTGGTCTTATGGGGGGGACTTAGGATGCCAGAGATGCCGGCGATGTGGGATAGAAGACAGAGATTCTGAGAAGCCCCTGGGTTAAGCAGAAAGTTGGTCTCTTGCCCCACAAGCTCAGAAGGCTCTGCAGCACCGACCACTCGAACAAAGGTGTCCCCGGGAGTTTCCAGACAGTGGCGCTGACTTACATGCAGAATAAGGAGCAGAGACACAACCCCAGCATCTGCGTGAGTGTCTTTCGATAGCAGGACCAAAAGGAGGCAAGGCAAGAGAAATGCCCAGCGTGAAGGCTTCTCCTCCGAGTCCGACCTCGGAGCAGGGGCTGGTAGGGAGCTCGAGCACTTGTATAGGCCCGGATTCTAGGTTGTCTGGCCCGAGCCAGTGGGCAGGGCGCTTCCTGGATGTTTGCTTATTTACCTCCTCACAAGTATCATACCAGGCAAGTTCTGTTGTCTCCTTTTCCTGATGAAGACTTGAAGGCACAGAGGAAAGTGGAACAGACGGGTCCAGGTGGTGAGTGCCAGGGAACTTGGTCCTGGGGCGCGATGGCTGATGCGGACTGGTACGGACTAGCAGGGAGGGATTAGCAGGATGGGAGGTGAGAGAGAAGAGACCCCGGACTGAGTGAGGATGGAGACACCCCTCAGCCACATCTAACCTGATTACAGATGTGTTTTATTTTGGTGGAACTCCTCCTGTTCCTAGTTCCTGGCCTGTCACAAAAAATGATGGAAACTTTGAAACACAAATGTGGTTACTATGCTCTGGTGGGAAAGCATCCTTTCCCATAGGATAAAGCACAGACCCCTGGGTCTCTCATCTCCAGTCTCCCTTGTTAGATATGTTCAACAAGTATCAATCCTCACTGCATTCCCATCACACCGAACCCTGAGCTTCCCCCGGCTCCCAGTCCCCCGGCAGAGTCAAGCGTGGTCACCCTGTATCCGTGGCAGTTGTTCTTACCAGGTGAGTCGTGTGTGAAGAGAAGCACGTCTCCTCCAGGGAACCATTGGATCAACAGATACCACCAACACCAGGATATAAAGATTCAACAGCCATAAACCTTGACAATAATTTCAACACAAGCAAACGAGTGCTGAGTTCTAGAAAATGAGCACATGTACATTAATTATCCAAGATACCCTCATGCACCATAAAGTGCACAGGAAACCAAGCAGCCAGACTACACCATAAATTTGATACAGAAGGGCCGTGCTGGGAGGTGCAGTGGTGCTGACGGAAGTCCAGTCCCACCCCTGCTACTAACGACTGTGCGACTTTGGGCATGACAAAGGGAGGAACGACAGGGCCTCAGCCGGAGGATGAAGTGAAGTGGTGTGTGTGGGGGCACCAGAGTCCTTCGCCATACCCTTCCTGGTCACTGGGAAATACTGAGCCGCTTTCCTCACTGCCTCAGGATAAATTTTGTGAATTGTAGGGCAAGAGGTTAAAGCTGAAGTTTTCCCTGTGTGGCGTTCAAACTCCTTCCTCAGCCTCAGAGACACCCACACTCTCCCTGGGTACTTAGGGACACCCAAAATCTTTCTAGGTACCTGGGCTGGGGGCTGTCCAGGCGAGTCCTTTACCCTACACAGGACTGCTGTCAGGGTGCACACCCATCTCAGATCTAAGTTTATGGTCTTTTTCTTTCTCAAAACAGGTAAATGTAGCGCAGTCGAAGTGCTTTCGCCCTTACATTACGCTAGTACTTCTTATTGAGTTATTAAAAGTCACCAAAATCATTACTATTTTTAAAATGTTTATTGATGGTAACAAACAAACAAACAACAAAGAAGAAAACCGTCCAGCCTTCTTAGGAGATTATCTTAGTTCATTTTCTGGTGCTGTAACCAAGGAGGTGAGACTGGATAATTTATAAAGGAAGAGGGCTCGCGGTTCTGGAGGCTAGGCAAACTCGAATGTTGATTTGAGATAGGTGGAAGTGACTGACTGATTCCCCCGCCTCCCTGAAGGCTGGACGTGGGTGTGTGGCTTGGCCAGAGGCTGCCTGCCCCTCCCCCTTGCTTCCCTTTGCTTCCCATGTGTCCCAGCGGACTGCGAAAGTTTGTTTCAGTGTTCTCCCTAGCTATCAATCAAACTGTCATTCTCCACTCCACCATGAATGCAGCCATCGAGGCAGTGTGGTCCCACCTCCACTTCTGATATTCTTGCCTTTTTGAAGGGAGGGGGCACCCTGGTGTGGCTGAGATCTAAAGGGAGAGATCTGTGCCTTTATTTGCATACCCAGCATGCACAGCAAGCTTTCAGCCCTGCCCCTCACTGAAACAGGCCTGCAAGCTGCCATATGAGTAGTGCTTCCTGTCTACTTCTGGAGTTTAGTCTAGGAAGGCTCCTTCTTGGGTAGTGAACCCTGCTATGCTGCAGCACAGACCTTTTTAAAATAAATACTTCCTTTTGTAGTCCTGTGAACCTGTTTTGATTTATTTTTCAGTCAGCATGGGCTCCAAAATTCCTGTAAGTCTGTATTTCAAGTAGTGTGGACAGAGTGGTCATTTTATTATTATTGTTATTATTATTATTTTTTGTCCTTTTGAGACAGGGTCTCGCTATGCAGTTCAGGCTGGCCTTGAGCTCACTTTGTAGCCCAGGCTGGTCTCGAACTTGTGAAGATCCTCTTGCCTCAGCTTCTCAAGTGCTGGGATTACAGGCATGTGCCACCATGCCCGGCTCATTATTATTATTTTTTTTTTGAGACAGAGTCTCACTATGTACTTTAAGCTGGCCTTGACTTACTGTGTAGCCCAGGCTGGCCTTGAACTCATGGCAATCCTCCTGCCTCGGCCTCCTGAGTGCTGAGATTCCAGGTGTGCACCACCATGCCTAGCTTTTAAAAGAAAGAGCAGTAAACACTCAGAGCTGTTAACCCTGAAGAGCAGCAAGCCTAGTCCCTGGAGAGCCAACACTGTCCACCACAAGTCAGTACTGGACAGCAGTGGCACTGATACAGCCAGCTGTGTTGACTGTTGGCACCCAGCATTACCTGGCGGTGACACCAGGACAGCTAGTAGGGCTGCACTTTGCCTACTCATGACTTTTATCTGATTCAAGCAAAAGACCCCCAGGCTGATTGGCAAGAGATTCACTGATGAATGTATAAATAAATACAATGGAATGGTACCAAGCAATAAAAGGAATGAACTACTAATACACGCAGCTACATGAACCTCAAAACCAATTTTGCAAATAAAGCACACATGAGTAGTGCGTACCAGATGATTTTATTTTAAAAATAAACTTCTAGGAAATGCCAGTATATCTGGGGTGAGAGGTTAATGGTTACTTGGAAACTGGGGGGAAAGGAGAAGAGAGAGAAGTTTTCCTAAGAAGCTTGGGGGTAGTGGTTATATTTACTGTCTCGGTTTGGGTGGCAGTTCTATGAGTGGTCAAACCTTAGCATATCACACATTTTATACCTGTAGTTTATTGTGTGACAGACTTTGATACAGTTACCCAAGAAGCTAGCAGCAAGCAAATACATAATTTAATAAAAATTGACAAAGATTTGAACAGACATCTCACTAAGGAAGTTATGTGAATGGCATAAATACAAGAAGCTCGGTATTAGCCATTAGAGAAAGACAAATTAGAACCAAAGTGTTTACACATTCATTAGAATGCCTAAAATAAGGGAAGGGAGGAAGGGAAGGAGGGAAGGAGGGAGGGAGGGAGGGAAGAGAGAGGGAGGAAGGAAACAGACACACCCCGAATACCAAGTGCTGTTAGGTGGAGCAACAGCAATGCACACATTTTTCTGGTAGAAATGAAAATGGCACAATCATTCTGGAAAACAGCTTGACAGTGTTTTGTTTTTGGTCAAGTTCACCGTACATTTACCAAATAACTCAAGTTATCTCACTCTTGGGTATTTAAAGACAAGGAAACTTCTATTTACACAAAGACCTGTACATAGATTACAGATCTATTCATTACTGTTTAAAGAATGGCAACTCAAAGTCTGTATAGTATGTGAAGAAGATATTTTTATAACCCTATAGAGTTATGGTTCTATTTAGATGTGTCTGTTTTGTGTTGAGGTAACAGAATGCCACTGACTGCGTAATGCACAACTAAAAGAAATCTATTTCTTACAGTTAGGGAAGCTGGAAAGTCCAGTATCAGTGTCTGAGCACCTGGTGAGGGCCTTGCCGTGCCACGCGTGGTGGAAGACGGGAAGGTGACAGAGAGCAAGCCCTTTAATAACAGGCACTGGCCTACTCATGGGGTGGGGCTCTGAACCCATTAGGACCACCCCCAAAACAGTTGCTTTGGAGGTTAAGATTCTGACACATGCCTTCAGGAGCCACCTTCAGACTATAGTGTATGACGTTCTGGAGAAACTGTAGGTATCGAGTGGATCAAGGGTTGGGTACGGCAGAGAGAGAGCGTGTCTGCAAAGGGGACAGTGTGAGAGTATTTTTTTGGGAGGAAATTAAATGGCTTTTTTTCTTGATTGTGATGGCAATTTAGCATCTCTATAGTATAGCTCAGAATTGTATATCAAAAGGAGAGTTAATTTTTATGTATTTAAACTAAAAAAAAAAACATGAAATGAAGCTAAAACAGTGCCCAGCAGGAAAGTTTTAGAGTGAAGTGCTCTTATTAGAAAAGAGGAAAGGCGGAGTTAATAAGCTTGTGCAGGGTGTCTCAGTTTGGCATTGCTGACTTCTGGGGCTAAGGAATTCTTCACCATGGGGGCTGTCTTGATTCCTGTTGAGATCTAGCAGCAACCTCAGGATCTACCCATGAATTGCCTCTATGATCCTCCTCCAGGTCTGAAAATTGTAAATGTCTTCAGACACTACCACATGTTTCATAGGGGCAAAGTTGCCCCTGGTTAAAAACTTCTGAACTAAATAAATATCCAACTTAATTTAAAAGTGAGTAACGAAAATGACATGAAAAAGTAGGAGGTAGGAAATTGTAAAAAGAGAATAAACACTTATGAAATGGAAATCAAATGTGTAACAGAAGCCGAGCATGGTAGCTCACACCTGTAATCCCAGCACTCAGGAGGTTGAGGCAGGAGGATCGTTGCGAGTTCAAGACCATCCTGGGCTACAAAGTGAGCTCAAGGCAGCCTGAACTGCATAGTGAGACCCTGTCTCAAAAAGACAAAAAAAAAAAAAAGAAAGTTCAACAGAAAGCCCCAACTCAGTTAAAAGTTGTTTCTTTGAGAAGACTAATAGGACTTCCGGGAAGATGGCGACCGGGTAGGCAGCAGAGAGAGAACCTCCCAGAGGATTACCACCCAAACAATGAAATATAACAATATGAAGACAGAAATAAGGACTTCCGGGAAGAAGACGACCAGCCGAGAGAGCGAGTGTGGAGGGAAGAACGGCTTCAGCTCCTGAACCCGACAGAGAACGCGCTACTGGGAC
>PVLD010020861.1:0-32830 GCA_004027595.1 Dinomys branickii | reverse complement strand
ATGCCACACACACACACGCCACACACACACACACACCCCGCCACACACACACGTGCCACACACACACACAGACGTGCCACACACACACACACACGCCACACCCCCCCCCACATACACGTGCCACATACACACACACACAACTGCTGAGAATTACAGCTTCATCTCTTTTGATAGAGCAGTAATTTTTTCCATCCCATATCCTACATTTGAAATGCTGTATTCTTTTCTAACTGGTGGGGAAAGTACAAATCATATCCCAATAGTGAGATATTCATTATTTGCATGATGTATCCAAAGTGAAAATATTCAAGTGAAGACCTTAGTATTCTTTTAATTACATAGAGAGCCTTACTTAGGTTGTAACAATTTTTGTCTTGCACATACTGACTAATGAAAATATAGTTTTTCCTCTTACAGTTAATGAAACATTCTTTCACCAAACAGTGATTTAGCATCAAAAATTGTGCTGGAGAATAAAGTCAAACAGGACAGTCACTGCCTGCAGAGGACAGAGGAAGGGCCAGCTCGAGCTTAGCAAACTGCAGGGATCACATGAATAGCTGGAAACGAGAGCGCTACCGTGTGAAACAGCGCGAAGTATTCCATTTCTGCCTCATAGACTCTCATATCCCCAGAATCTCTACAGAGACCTCACCTTTGAGTCCCCTCTCCACTGAACTCAGCACTTCTGAGTAATATAATAATTCAATGCACTATTGAGGTGCCCGGGAAGGGGCTGAAAGTGGGGAGAAAGAAGCCTTTCTTAGACCTATCAAGTCAGACTTTTAAAAAGCTGGCTCAAAGCATTTGTAGCGTGAGACACTCAGCGCCTCTCAACAGCTACAGAATTATCAGTTACCTCAGGAATGCGCCGCAGGCACCCACACTGCAGGATTCCTGTCTTAAGAGCCAAGACGACTGGCAGTGCACATGGGAGGAATTCTGTTATCTTCTCTTTCCCCTTTACATACTTTCTGCCATGCCTACAAGAATATCATTAACTTCTAAGCACAAGCAAAATCTTAGAAGCACACAGGGTTACCTGCTAAGTAGCACATGAAGGGCTCTTCGGTTTGGCCCTTCCTGCAGACCTAGCTCCTTGCCAGTAAGCAGGTGGCTCAGGGAGCGGACATGTCGTTGCCCTACTTGGCTCCTCTGCAAATCACCCACAGGAGTGAGCTGCTGTTCCCATGCATTCACCCAAGGATGCATCGTTTGGGCTGACTGGGATGGAGGGCATGGGCCACTGCGGTCTTTGCCAGTAAGTGGTTTCCAACAGCCTCCATGCAGCCAGGAGCCAGCGCCTCAGAACTAGAAGCCCCACTGCAACTTAGCAGATAAGAAACTGGGCAGAAGCCCCTCAGCATCACTGTGTACATACGTCTGTCCCTAATAAAAATATAATTCTCCAAACAGCAGAGTAAGTCACCCTTACTATCCTTGCAAAATTCTAGAATTCTGAAGCTTAATCCTCAAAGACTCACAGAGTTGAAATTCAGATGTCTGCAGAGTACCCCAGGCACAACTCTCAGCTCAGCAGTCTACAGCCTGCAGCAGCAATTTTGGCCGTCTTTGGCATTGCCTGACAGTGAGGCCAGGCACTACGCAGCATGAAGTCCCAGCATCCTCTGGGGTTTTACCAAGGGCACTGACACCAAAGGCTTTCATTTGATTTTATCCTGACTGAGCTGGAAATGCTTCACATCACATTTCAATGTATGCATATACACACATACAGACACACGGATCTCAACACAACTGATACACAAGTTTGACCCAACAAATAGGGATAACATTTATAACGTGCACTGTACTACCCTTGTTTCCCATTTTATTCTGATGATTACGTTTCTAGTTTTGACCCAGGAGTTGATCTCAAGACCCAGTGATTCAGCACAAGTGGTTCAAAAACTACTGGTGTATCCACCTCCTACCACTTCCACCCTACAACACACATGCTCACACACACACACACACACACGCACACACACACACTCACACAGGCATGCACACACACTTAGCTTGCTTGGTACAGCTTTGAGGCTGCTGACAGCATACTAAGCCCATGGAACAGAGTGAAGCTGTGTGACATAAGCAGTGCTGTGATTACAGCATGGAGATTTATATGACCGTTTAGAGGGAGACCATTTAGAGGATGCTCAGTAGAATGTAAGATCTTTTTAATGGGAAATGCCTAAGTAGTGATGGGAAGGGAGTAGCAGGGCATCACCTCCAGCTCTCTGCCGCCTACCCACACCTGTGAAAGTGGCAAAGGCAGGAATCACGCCCCACTCATCTTTGCATCTCTTAGCTATAGCTTAGAGTCTTGGATATGGCAGTTGCTCAATAAATATTTATTAAGGAAATGGCAAGAGGGCTGGGGATATAGCTCAGTGGAATAAGCGCTTGCCTAGCAAGCGCAGGGTCCTGAGTTCGATCCCCAGTACAGCAAAAAAAAAAAAAAAAAAAAAAAGGAAATGGCAAGAAAGATGAGTGACATAAAAACCCTCTCTAAGCCAGGCATGGTGGCACATGTCTGTCATCCCAGTACCTGGGAGGCTGAAGCAAGAGGATCACTGCAAGTTTGAAGCTGGCCTGAGCTTCATGGTGAGTTTAAGGCCAGTCTGAGCTACATAGAGAGATCTTGTCTCCCAAAAACAAACAAACAAAAAAGCCCTCTAAGTTTTTTTCACAACGAATCTAAGGGTCACATGAAAGTTTGCCATGAGGAGAGCTCTGCCTTAAGAGAAGTTATTTTGTTGAGCTGCAGTTGTTTGGACTTCTTTATGATTATTGCCTTCCTGGAAGTGAGACAGGAGAGAACGGAGACGTGCGTCTGTTTAAGGTAACCGCTCCACATTATATACTTGGCCGCTGCTAGGGAAACACCTTCCCTGTGCCCAGAACATCCACCTGAAGTCAATCAAAAATTAATTTTGTGAAATCCAGTATGAGATCTATACAAAGCAGATATTAACACTGCTTAATGTACCCTGCATCTCATTCAGCACCAAATCTATCACAGCAGAATTTTTCTAATTCTGTTCAATTCCAGCCAACTTCTGTTTGAAGAACTTAGGGTAAAAATGGTGGGATTCAAGTTTAAGGACAATTCTTCCCTTCATCCTCTCCCCTAACCCTTTAAACGTGTTTCAGGCTTAGGTAACTAAAATGTCTAAATTTTAAACAAAGGTCTATAGTGTATAACATGTAGTCATATAGATAATCCCAGTTAATCCTCATTACAATTCTGTGTTGTAAGAGGGATCCCACAGATTCAGAATGACCTTATCCTGCTTCCATCTGCTGGTCTTTAATTCCAGTCATTCACCTTGACGAAGCATGGCTTCTTTCCCTGCACTCTGCCAGAGTGGCTTAGTATCAGGGAACTGTTGCATAATCTCAACATCAGCCAGTTTTTTCTGACATTAGTCAGACTTTACTCCTGACAGTATTTCATAATAGGTAAGAGTATTAATTTCCCCAACCATCAACATGGCCCTGATTCTATCTTTGAATGTAGACAATTGATATTGTTCATCTCTAAAGTTCTAAAGTATGATATTTGATGTAGAACAGTAGTATTATTCTTGTGGGGTTTTAATTCTCCCAGGAGATATTTATATATGAATAAAAAGGGGTAGTCACACATATTTTTTGAGCATTTTCTAAGCAGTGTCAAGTGATTAAGATGGATTTGTGCAAAAGACCCCCTAAGAGGCAGCAAAGGGACATGAAGTGTGATGAAAGAACTGAAAATATGGACCTGTCAAATTCTGTGAGATGTCAGGGGGGCTGACGAAACAGGGTGAATAGAACTCTTTCTTTCTATGAGAATGCCCTGCTACTGACCCTGTCCTGGCTGACATTAACATACTCTGTATCTACCAATTCTGGAAAATAGTTCCACCACTTCTGAGCAATGATTCAACTTTAGTTTTGGGATTTTTTTGAATTGATCACAATAGAGTCTGAGAATGCCACACCCTGATGAAACTCACCGCCCTTGCTGGCAGGTAGATCCTTGCCTTGCTGAGCTTCTGTGGTTGTGGAAGGGAGGAGCGTCACACTTTTGCAGTGGTCACTGGAGTAACTGTAGATGTGCTGTCAGCCAGCAGTGATCAAGTTTAACTACCTGCTTCAAATTCAGTTCGCAGCTTTGTAGCTAAAATTGGGATCATCCTCTCAGGTTAGAGTAGCTGGCTAGCACAGGAAGAAATGATAAATCATGTGGTCTTGTAGCTGATTAAAAAGGACCAAATTTCCTTTTAGAACTGTTTCCTTGGCTTTATAGACTTTGAAACTAGAGATAGTATAGGAAGAAATAAAAATCTAGTCATTTACTCATACTCGGTTGGTGACTTCACACTTCTGTAAATATTATCTTCTCTGGCTTGGACTGTCCTTCTACGGTGAGGGAGCCACGTGGCCTTCCCAATATCCAAGGGCGATTCAGGCAGACAAAACCTTCCCCATGCTCTCAACAGTGCAAAGCGTGGCCTGGCTGTGGAGCTGCCTGCGGAGGAGGCACGCACTTGGCCAGGCCCTGATGGGACTTTGTGTAAAGCTAACGAAGACTGCGCCTTGGTGCCGCAAGGCCCTGAGCTGACCTTTTCATCTGCAGCATTTTGCCGAAAGAAGACTCCCGTTGCTGTGTACACCTCAAGTTTCACAAAACCTAGACCCACCTACGGCAAGAACAAAGTTACTCTAGCAGGCAGGTGGTATTCTCACCCCCGTCAGGCTCAGGAGTCATTCCTCATGTTCATCTTTCAGGGGTATTTACACACTGGATTCACAGCCTCTCCAGAAGAGGGCAAGTCCCGAGGTCTGAGCTAAGACCCTTCCTTCTGCATTTGACAGGAAAAAGAGTGCTATTTAAATTTTACTCTTCTATAGTAAGGTACCCAACCCACATGGAGTTTTGTTTTTGTTTTGTTTTTTGAGAGAGCTAATTTTTATCAACCAGATTTTATTGGTACATTTTAGATGTACATAACGATCACATTCATCAAAGAGAATTTGTACCTGCAAGTGATATAACTTAGATTTTTCCCATTTCCCTCCCCTCCCTTCAAATCCTTCCCATTTTCCAAAGCTTTATTCCATGCTTTCCTTCTTTTTTCATTTTATTTACTTTTCCCTTCTTTCCCTTCCCCCTTAGAGAGAGATAATTGTTAATGGTAACATTATTTGTATTTGAAAACAGCATCATCAGCTAGAGATTTTTTTAAAAAGTGGATATAAGTTCTTATCTAGCTTCAGACACATCTTACATGCGGACAGTGGCTTGATTCTCAGAGGTGTTCTCACTTCCTTGAAAGTGTGTGAAAGCCAGGGTGACTTCCAAATTATTTTAAAGACCCCTTGGGCGAAATATGCAATGCACTTTTGAAATATGCCACTGTCACCGGCACCGTCTGATCTGGTGCGGGTGCCAAGCTGTGCCTTCCTGAAGTCTGTGCACCGCTGCTGCCAGGTGGCATCGGGGTCCTGGCAGCATCCTCCTCCTGCTGCCAGGAGGGAATAAAGCTGCCTCTCCCTGGGGAGCTCACACTGGTGACTCGCAGAATCTGTCTGCAGGAGAGAGATGGCAAGTGCACTTGGAAATCTGAATTATTGCTGTCATCAGCACATTACTCTCCCCATGGGGCTAAACTTTGACATTGAGATAGTTTGCTTATATGTACTGACAATTTTGTGATTTACAGTAATGCAAAATTGGTAGTTAGTTGTTCCTGGCTGTGTAAGACAAAGAAAATCTTTCTTCGTAAACTTAATGAAAAGGAAATGAAAAAGCAATATTCAAGAAAGTTGCCTTAAAACTTTGGCAATTGCCAGTTTATTATTTATTTTAAGAGAGTGCCTGAGGTATCCATTCTGATGATACTCAGCCCAAAATGTAAAGCAAACAAAAAATTATATACCAAACATTTTGGCTTCTCCAGTGAAAAGAAGATAATCCTTGGTTTGAGACTGAGCGTCCTCCAAAGAATAATAGGACCAGAAACAAGAATGCTGAGGGCACCTGTAGACCTGGGGCTGCACCTCTGTGTTCAGAGGATGGCTGTGGCGACTGTGCTGAGGACGGAAGGGTAAGGGTCGGAACCCCTGTGCGCGTGCGCTCTGGTGTGCAGCAGCGGGTGCGGACGACTACAGTGTGAGCCGTGTGCAAGAAAGCGCTTTCCACCTCAAACGCCCCAAACAGCTCCCGTCAGCCGCCCACTGCTAATCAGTAGACATCTGACTTGGGTTTGTTTTGGGCTTTTTTTGTTTTTGTTTTTTTCTTTCAGCACTCAGGACGGAACCCACAGCCTCCCACGTGCTCGGCAAGTGCTCTTTCACTGGCCACAGTCATAACGCCGCTTGTTTCTTTTTAGACCGTTGGAAAACGTTGATGAGATCCTTGATCAATTTATGTCTGAAGGGCTGGGGATATAGCTCAGTGGAATAAGCGCCTGCCTAGCAAGCGCATGGTCCTGAGTTTGATCCCCAGTACCGCAAAAAAAAAAAAAAAAAAAAAATTATGTCTGAATATGGTAGGACACTAAAGAAGCAATTTTCAGTCACTCAAAATTTCTTTTTTAAAGAGAAAGAACAATAAAAACAATGACACAAAATTTCAAGACAAGATAGCAGGAGAGTAACAATGGTTAGTACATTGCTTATTGTTATTTTCAAAATAGTTGCTCAGATTACAAGACAGACGCATACAAAATTGATCAAATGATATAAGCACAAACCTTTTTCAGTGAACTAATAGAAATTAGTACTGTAGCTACCTTAACTATCTTGTGTGTGCACATACATATATATATTACTCTTCCTTTCCCTCCCTCCTTTTCTCCTTTCCCCCATCCCAGCTTCTCTTTCCTTTTCAATAGTTCCTTCCCATTTCTTAATATCTATTGTACCATTTTATCTTATTTATTCTTTCAGTTTCTTACACTAGGGAGGCAACATGATGTTTATACATGTGTGACTAATTTATTTCACTTATGAGTATGGTCTCTAGGTACATCCATTTTCCTAAAAAGTCTCAAATTTATCCTTCTTCATAGCTGGGTAGTACTCCATTGTATAAAAATGCCACATCTTTTCTATCCATTCCACAGTTGATGGGCTTTTGGGTTGTTTCCAAGATTTAGCTATTACAAATTGTGCTGCTATAAACATGTGTGCACACATACCACTGTAGTATATTTTTAATTATTCTGGAAAATATCCAGAAGGGGGATAGTGGGGTCAAATAGGACCTCTAATCCTAGTTCTTTGAGGAATCTCCACACTGATTTCCACAGTGGTTGCACCAGTCCACATTCCCACCAACAGTGGAGAAGGGCTCCTTTTGCCCACAGCCCTGCCAGCACTGTCACTCATTGATGTCTTGATGACGGCCATTCTTTCTGGGTGAGATGCAACCTCAGTGTTGTTTTAATTTGCATCTCTCAGTTGACAGATGGTGTTGAACATTTTTTCAGATATTTATTTGCCATTTGTATTTCTTCATCTGAGAAGTGTGTATTCATCTTCAATGCCTATTTTTGAATTGGGTCTTTAAATTTGGGGGGTCTAACTTTTTTCAATTCTTTATATGTTCTAGATGGAAGTCTTTTGTCTGAGGGACAATGAGCTATAATATTCCCACTCTGTGTTTTATCTTTTTCCTTTATTAGTGATATCTTTTGATGTGCAACAACTTTTTAATAAGAGGAGATCTCAGTTGTTAATTCTGTGGAGTATTTCCTGTGCAGTTTGGGTTCTGTTCATGAACTCTTGGTCTACACCAAGTCTTCAAGACTTATACCTACTTTCTCTTCCAGTAGACTCACTGTTTCTGTTTCAATATTTACATCATTAATCCATTTTGACTTTAGCTTAGAACACAGTAATAGACATGGGTCTAGTTTTAATCTTCAGCATGTGGAGAGCCAGTTTTTCCAGCACCACATATTAAAGAGACTATCTTCCTTCCAGTGAACATGTTTGGCCTCTTTGTCAAAGATAAGGTGGCTAAGTATGTTTGTAGTTATTTCTGCATCTTCTAATCTGTTCCACTGATCCTCAGGTCTTTTTGTTTTGCCAGTTCCTTGCTTGTTTTTTCGCAGTAGCTTTGTAGTATAATTTCAGGTCAGGGATTGTGATGTCTCCTTCCTTGCCTTTGCTGCCCAGAATTGCTTTTCCTATTCTAGTCTCTTCTGATTCCAAATGGATTTTAGGAATATTTTCACTAGTTCTGTGAGACTGAGATTGATTGAGGTACTTTGATTGAGATTGCATTAAATCTCTACAATAATTTTGGGAGCATGGCTATTTTCACCATGTTGGTTCTTCCTACCCAAGAGCAAGGGATATCTTTCCATTTTCTTATACACTCTTTGATTTCCTTTATTAGGGTGCTGTAATTTTCACTGTGCAGATCTTTTATATCCTTTGATAGATTGATTCTAAGTATTTCATTTTTTTAGATGCTATTGTGAAGGGTGTGGTTTCCTTAATTTCTCTCTCCCTGAGTTTGTTGTTTGTGTACAGGAACACTATTGATTATTGAGTGTTGACTTTGTATCCAGCTACACTACTGAATTTGGTTATTAAATCCATAAGCCTTTTGGTAGAGTGTTTGGAGTCTTCTATGTACAGTATCATGTCATCTGCAAATAACTTTTTCCTTTCCTATCCTTCTTCCTTTTATTTCTCTCTCTTGTGTAATTGCTCTGGCTAATATTTCCAGAACTATATTGAATAGGAGTGGTGACAGTGGACATCCTTGTCTTGTTCCTGATTTTTGAGTGAAATCTTTCAGTTTTTGTCCATTTAGTATGATGTTGGCTGTTGGTTTGTCATAGGTGGCTTTTATAAGATTGAGGTAAAGGCCATCTATTCCAATTTTCTGTAGGGTATTTCTCATGAATGAGTATTTTTCTGCATCTATTGAGATGATCGTGTGATTTTGTCTTTGGCTCTTATTATGGTTTGTGTCTAGATGTTCCCCCCAAAGCCTCATGCAGTCATGGGGAGGGCTTCTGCAGTTTATGATTGATTCATGGTCCAATGTGAGATCATGAATGTGAGTGCTACACTTGCCCTGGCATGGATAGTGCATACAATATAAGGGAGGAAAAGAGGCTTACTCTCAGCTGCTCTTCCCTTTTTACTCTTGTTGTTTTTGCTGTTTTGGGTGGCCATGCACTGTTGCCCTCTCCCCTGTGCCACTCTGCCTTGGAGCCAGTCTAGTACAAACTGAAACCTCCACAAACTGTGAGCTACGTAAACCTTTCCTTCATGTTGGGTGTTGGGCATTTGTCCTAAAAGTGAGAGAAATATAAACAAGATAGCTCTGTTGATATGGTGTATTACATTTATTCATTTGCATATGTTGAACAATCCCTGCATCCCTGGGCTGAATCCCACTTGGTCATGGTGTATACTCTTGACAATCTGCTGCATTCTGTTCGCTAGTGTCTTATTGATGAGTTCTGCATCTATGTTCATTAAGGAGATTGGCCTATAGTTCTCTTTTTTGGTTGGGTCTTTCTCTAGTTCTGGAATCAGGGCAATACTTGCCTCCAGGAATGAGTTGGGGAGTCCTTCCTAGGAGCCAGTGGAGGCTGAAAAATAGTAGTACATCACATTCGTTCTGCCTTGCCTCTGGCTTGAGTGGTTGTAGATGCAGAGTTACACCAGTGACATCCAGGATTCCAGGCCAGGGGAGGGACAACCGAGGTCTTCCCCAGTCCCAGGGTTGTCTTGATGCTCCTCACACCCTCCCAGGAAGGATGCAATGTGGGGCGAGAATGCTGGCCAGCTGGATTCTGTAGAAGCTAACAGATGATTGGAGACTCAGGACACACAGAAACAGGAAGGTAAACACCCTCTGCGCTTATCGTGCGGCCCTGCCTTGTGAAATGTAATTCTAAATTTTTTTCAGTTGGAAATACTCCAGTACTCCCTAATTTAGTCTTCTACAAATGCTCAGAAGGAAACTTCTAAACACTTCTCTTCATGGGGTCCCTCCCTGGGCTGCGTGTGGGAAGCTCCCTGACCAGTGCACTGGCTCTTCCCCAACCTACCGGAGCCCTAGACAGGACAGGGGACTATGGATCAAAAATAAACCCATCCTAATGGTCGATCCAGCAGAAACCTTGCCACTTTTTTTCCTGAAGGCCTTTTCAAACCATTGTCTGTTCACCAAATAGGAAGCAGTAACTAGAGCAGCAGGCTCAGAATTTGGAAGGATCTGGCAGGCAGGTTAGGTGACTTATTGTGTTCTGTGACCCTTTGCCCACCCAGGAGTCATACATAATGGAAAAGGATGCAAATAAGAATTAAATACCTGAGGTCTCTTTTTTCTTCTGTCCTTTGATTACACCACTATTTTATTTATGATTCCCCAAAGAGAAGAAAACTCCCCTTATGTGCCATTGCTTCTGCAAATTGTTAAAAAAATCACAAAAATGAAATACTTCACAGCGGGTTTTTCTCTATTGCCTCTTTCCTGCTGTACTGACCCTTTCAAAAGTGATGGTTTATCCACACTCTGCCGCCCACCTATCCCCACCACCCTCAAATACAACCAGCTTTAATTTCACTGTATCTTATTTGCCAAAGGAAATTGAATCCATCTGAAGCCCACACTGAGCTTGGTGTAGTGTTCACTAGTGCAGTCCAGGTTGTGCTTTATAGAACATTAATTTGCCTCTCGGGGACAGTGCCCCAGCAGACAGTCCGCATTCTTTGTTTCATCTCTGCCTGAAAATTCAGGGCACAACTACACAGCGGGAACAGTGACTGGGGGAAAGCCAAGACCCTCGCGCTGGATTTGGTTTTAAATACTGCTCTTAATAGCTTGGGGTCAGGGATGTGGGAAAAGAGTGTTTACCTAAATTACCCCAAGGTTTTACTTTTCTTTACTAAAGTAAAATTTGATACAGGGCTCTCTAATTTTGAATCTGTTTAGAAGTTTCCAGCATTGGGTTCATTTTTCTAAGTAAAACTTCAGGAGTTCTGTTTTACCACACCGCACCACCAAGAAATTCAAAAGACTGGGAATACAGGTTATTTATTTGTATAATTTTCCAGCTGGAGGGAATGATTTTTACTAGAAAGGATTTGACATGTGAACAACAGGATAGACGATGTTAAGACAGAGAACAACACGACTCCAGAATGATGGAGCTTTTGTGTAATAATTCACAGCAAATTTAAAGAGGAAAATGCAATGGAAGATAGTAACTGCCACCAGGACATGCAAGATGCTTGTTTGACTCATAGTTATCAAGTATTCTAATTTTCTGTCATTTGAGGTTTATTGTATGCATCACTCCATCAGACCAGACACGAAGTGTGCCTGCGGAAGAAATAAAATCCAAAGTATAAGAAAAGTTACACTGGAACGGTAAAGGGGCATTTTATTCATGAGCTTGCAATTAAGTGAATTCAGAGAAATTAAAAGTGGACAAATTTATCTTTCTTCCTCCATTCAGTTCACTTCAAGCTCAGCAGTTTGCCTACAGAAAAGCCCCCAGTCAGTCTTGGCTCTATATAGTATGTGCACTGTATTTTTTCATAGAAACTCTTTTATATGGTATATTACTATGTGTATGTCCTAGTTATTTTCCTCTCAAAATATCCCACAGCCACAAATTAAGAGAGGAAAAGTTTACTCGACTCACAGTTTGTAGAGGTTCAGTCCATAATCGGCTGACTGCAAAGCAGGGTGGCACAGCAGACAAGCATCACAGAGGAGAAACAGTTCATGGTGGGCAGAAGGTATCAAAGTGACAAGGGATGACCACAGCTCTTTTTATCCTTTATATCTTACCAGGCTACTTAGGCAGGTAACCCTCACACCCTTAATCTCAGTGCCCTTGATCCTAGCATTGTACCATGAGCAACCCCAGCATCACACACTAGATCCAGCCACCTTTGAAAAAGCCCCACTAGGACTGCATGAGGCTGTGGCCGGACATCCAGACACAAGCCACAGCAGTATACTACATATCTATTCATATCAAATACATACAAATTCCACACTGACATCATCTTCTATGCAGGCAATTTCAGAGCACTTTTGGCTGTACATAAGTTTCACTCTCTACAGTGATAACAAATTAACCTCCATGCATGATTTAAGTTTAAATGACAAATCACAGCTGTGGTAACTGAAAGAACCTTCAGGTGCAATGTCATTAGTGATTCCTGAGGAATCACAGAAGGAATCACAGAATCTGGAAGAGATGTCATAAGAGTTGGAGCTGGAAAAATATACCAAGTTTCTGAAGAAGATAAAAATACATCCAAGAATTTAAAAGAATAAAATTAGTCTAAAGACAACCAAAAAAACCTTTAGGATATTTGAAATAATTTGAAAGCAAATAATGAGAATTAGCCAGAATGGTTGTAAGAAGAATAATTCATGAGAAACAAGACTACTTTAATTTTCAATTGCAGTATTCACTTTTTTTTTTTTAAGAAAAAGCCATGGAGATGGTACATCCCAATTTTGTGGTGTTTTAATAGACAAAATGGAGAACAGTGATTTAGAGTTTCATTAAATGGTCCTTATTTACATGGTTGGTTTTTCATACCAGAGAAGCAATGTGGTACTTAAACAAGTGTGTCTGATTTATTTCATTTAAGAGTATGGTCTCAGAGTGTATCCATGTACCTAGAAATGTCTCAAACTTACCCTTTTTTATAGCAGAGTAGTACTCCAGTATATTTTAAAACCCACATCTTCTTTATCCATTCATTGGTCCATGGGCATTCAGGCTGTTTCCAAGACTTAGCTATTACAAACTGCTGCTATACATATGAGTGTGCATATATCACTGTGGTGTGATGCATTAGTTCTTTCAGGAAGATATCAAGAAGGAGAACACCTAGGTCAAACAGAACCTCTAGCTTTAGTTTTTTGAGGAATCTCCACACTGATTTCCACAGTGCTTACAGCAGTTTACACTCCCACCAACAGTGGAAAAGGGCTCCTTTTCCCTTCAGCTCTACCAGTATTTGCTCTTGATTGATGTTTTGATGACAGCCATTCTTTCTGAGATGAGGGGGACTATCATTGTTTTAATTTACATCATTTGAATGACCGGTGATGTTGAACATTTTTTTTTCATATATTTATTTGCTGTTTCTATATTTTAATCTGAGAAGTGTAAATTCAGTTCAGATGCCCACTTTTGGATTGGGTCTTTAACTTGGTGGACCTGATTTTTCTGTTGTTGTTCTTTATATATTAGGTCTTTGTCTGAGGAACAGCTGACAAAAATTTTCCCCCCTCTATAGGTCATCTCTTCACTCTGTTGTTGGTTTGGGGGTTTTGTTTTATTTTGTTGTTTCTATTTCTATGTGCAAAATATTTTAACAAGATTACAACCCAGTTGTTGATTCTTTGTGATATTTCCTGTGCAATTGGGGTTTTGTTCATAAAGTCTTTGTCTACACCTATGTCATGACAAATTTTACTTATTCTTCCAGCAGATTTAGTGTTTCTGTTTTAATATTTAGATCTCTGATCCATTTTATTTTTTCTTTAGTGCATGGTTAAAGATATGGGTCCAAATTTATTCTTCAACATGTGCAAAGCCAGTTTTTCCAGTACCATTTTTTAAAGAGGCTATCTTTCTTCGAGGGAATGTGTTTGGCCCCTTTGCTAAAGATAAGATTGCTGAGTATGTCTGGAGTTTTTCTGCATCTTCTAATCTGTTGATCACTGGGTCTGTTTCCTTGGCAGTTCCATGATGTTTTTATCATAGTAACTTTGTTGTATAATTTTAAGCTGGGAATTGTGGCTTGCCCCAACTTGCCTGTTTTGCCCAGAATTTCTTTTGCTGTTCTAGGTCCCTTCTGGTTCCAAATGAATTTTAGGATTGTTTTCTCTAATTCTGTGAGGCATGCTATTCATATATTCATCAGGATTGCATAACAATCCTGAATAACAATTTTGAGAGTATGGCCATTATCACTACATTGGTTCTTCCTACCAAAGAGCAAAGGATATCTTTCCTTTTTTAATGTCCTCTTCAATCTCCTTTTTCAAAGTACTGTAGTTTTCAATGTAAAGGTCTTCTACTTCTTTGTTACATTGATTCTTAGGTATTTCATTTTTCTTGATGCTATTGTGAAAGGTGTTATTTCCCTAATTTCTCTCTCAGTGAGTTTGTTACTTGTGTACAAGAAGGCTATAGATTTTTGAGTGCTGAATTTGTATCCAGTTATGTGACTGAATTTGATTATTAAGTCTCAAAGTCTTCTGGTGGTGTTTCTGGGGTCTTCTGTATAGAATATCATGGCATCCACAAATAATGATAATTTAACTGCTTCCTTTCCTATCCATATTCCTTTTATTTCTTTCTCTTGTCTAATTGCTCTGGATAATGTTTTCAGAACTCTACTGAATAAGAGTGGTTACAATGGACAAAAGCTTTTGGGTTTTGAACATTTAATATGACGTTGGCTATTGGTTTGTCATAGATGGCTTCTATCAGAATGAGATAAAGACCATACATTGCAATTTTCTGCAGGATTTTTATCACGAATGAGTATTGGACTTTGTCAAATGCTTTTTCTGCATCTACTGAGATAATCATGTGATGCTTGTTATATACTTACCCATACCAGGAGTAACCCCAGTGCAAATGATGAACTCTGGGTGATGATGATGTGTCAGCGCAAGTTCACTGATCAGAGTGAGTGCACCACTCGTAAGCAGGATATCAGTAGTGGGAAAGTTTGAGGGTATGTGGCAAATAGTATGTATAAAGGAAATTAACAAATCCTTCAGAACACAACAGAGAAATTTTATGCAGTGAGAAAAAGCTGGTGAGACCATGTCACGTGACTGGGAAGATGAGGGAACTGGGTAGTGAGCCCTGTCTCCTGCAGACTCGGAGGTAAACACAGAACAGCTGGAGACTTAGGGTCTGTAAGGGTACTGACAGAGCTCGGCGTGTGGTTGTTCGAGGGAAATCTAGCCAGTGCAGACAGCTTACTCAGAGAGCAGTGAAACACGGAAAACTATGGAGCTGCATTGGATGACTCCTCTTCATGTTTTGGCGGACTTTGTGTATATGAGTTTGCACGCTTCAAAATGTATGATAAATTCAAAGAAGAACCTCAAATCCTGGTTTCGGAGGCATGGTTTTTATTTAGCCAGGTCAACAGTTCCAGGGCACTCATTTTAAGGCAACTCGGCCAAGCACCCTTATTACTGTGATAGCTTCTATCTGCTCTACCTCCGTCTGCTCTTCCAGCTTCAGCCTACTCTGCGTGCTTTCTAAATGTAAATGCACACATATAAGGCATAAGCATCAGTTGATTTTTCTACTGTTCCTAAGAAAAATTAAGAACCACACATGGCCAGGTCTTGACCCACTCCCCACCCCCATCACACCGCGGGATGGCCCTTTTGGCTCCCAATGCCTCTAGGATCTGTCAGCTTCTTAGCTGGGCCACATTCCTTCCCAGGGACACGTGGTTTCTATGCCCGAGATTAGCTTACTGCTCACCTTACCCGGCAGCTCCTGTTCACCCTTCAGTGCCAGCCTGGTTGTCCTTCTCCAGAGAGGCCTTCACAGTCTCCTTGCCAGGTCAACTTCATCATCATACACACGATGCCACGTTCTTTCCCCTTTATTTCAGTGAACACGGCTGAAGTTTTTGCCTATCTGTGTGACTGTCTGATTGGTCTGCTTGCTCCGTAACACACACAATCAACACATGGGCAAGAACAGAGAGGCCATCTTTCTCCTCATGATTGAGGCTTTGAGTGCTGTTCTATTTCATGTATTTGACATGTAGCTATAATAGGTCACATAGGAAATGACTAGCTAATGTATTTCATTTTATTTTATGTGCAAATCCGCCTAAAAGGTTTGCATCAGGACTTATGAAAACCTACGATAAAATATCTTAAGTTCTTAACAGTAAAGCATGAAGGAGTCACTCAGAATCCTCTTAACCCCTAGAAGAGGAGTCACTCAGCCAAGAGAAGTGACTTGTCCTACAGAGTCACTCAGAGGATTATAATACATTAAAGACTACTTGCATCTGCATTTATTACTGTGCTAATAGCCATATTAAAATTAATTTTTTTGTCTTTGAGACAGGGTTTCACTACGGGGTTCAAGCAGGCCTTGAACTCACTTGGTAGCCCGCTTGGCCTCAAACTTACAGCCATCTTCCTGTCTCAGCCTCTGAAGTGCTGGTTGCAGGGGGTGGAGTGGGGGATGGTAGAAATGTGATTTCAGAAGCAGAGAGAAAAATGCTATCTGTTATGAAGGGTAGGTCATTCCCTAGTTATCCCCTGCCCTGGCAAGTGTACCCTATCTCGATGGCACTTTTCATGTGCCAGGACCAAAAATGAATTTCATCATGTCACAATGCAATGGGTTTCCAGGTGTGAGGGTGCACGCCTGTAATCCCAGCACTTGGGAGGATGAGGCAGGAGGATTGCTGTGAGTTCAAAGTCATACTGGACTACAGAGCAAGATTCTATCTCAACAACAACAGTGTTAACAAATGGGCTTTGTGGGGCTAAAGGAAAACTCTTGTAGACACAGCCAGACATAGCAAAAGAAGACACAGGGTCCCCACCTCTCCACCCCCTACAGCATGGTGCGAGAGTCTGCATCTACTTGAAGAGCTGCGGAAGGGATTCTGTCCTCCTGTTTTCTACTTTTTTTATAGGATAAACCTGAAAAAATCCGCAGGGTCTCTGGCACCCGAAGTTCTAATCTCAGGAGCTGTTTGCAGAGTTCTCTGGGGAATCAGCTGTCATTTGCTTGTGTCCTGGGTCTCCCCCACAAGAGTCGAGATTTAGAGATGCGCAGTGCGGTACCCGCAGCCTGGGTGTGGGCCCTGGGGCAGGGAAAGGAGATGCCTGCTCTCCGCAGGAATGTCATCCACAGCACGGAGAAGAGAGTTTTGAGGTCTTTCTCAGGAAACACCAATCGCTGTACCACATTCTCTTTAAAAAGTTCTACTCTTTAAAAAGGGAAGGGGGCCTAATGCAAAGATCACGGCATAACCGCGGCTGGGCCTGGCGGCACGTGCACCAACGGAGGTTCACACCGCTTCCCTGCGGGGTCAGCCCAGGGAAGATTTTGGTGTGTTTCCCAGTTCCTGTTTCACTGCTGAGTGAGACATGCTTGCGTACAAACACAGTCTGCGTGTTCAGTACAGAGGGCCATTTTTGCTGCCATGCTGGGTTTGGCACTGAGGCTTCCTCTTGTGTTTTTACTACAAATTCAGAGACTCTGAGTTGTTTTATGCTATTCACTTCAGTGATCATGATGCTATGAGAATTGGTCTCTCATAAATAGTAAAAGTCAGTCTTATTTGTACGAGGTACAGAAAGGGAATGGAATTGTTTCCTTGAGTGTTGCTGAATAACCTGTCTCATTATGTACTGTTTTCACATAACCCATCCGAGGTCAAACACATCCTTTGGAAAGTTTTATTTTTTTCACGTAGAATTTAGTTTTGATCAAATAAAAGAAAGTAGGTCTTAACCGAGTGTGACACAAGGCTGTGATTGCAGGACTCAGGAGGGTGAGGCAGGAGGACTGGAGTCCAGGACTCACAGGGAAACTATCTCACAAAAATAAAAACCACAAAAGAGCGTAGGTACTGGATGGGCTTGTTTCTTTTTTTTTTTTTTTTTTTTTGCGGTACTGGGGATAACTCAGGATGGGCTTGTTTCTTGACACGTAACCTTTCACCGTGTTTACCAAGTGGAGCGAGTGTGTTTCAGATGAATCTCTTGTCCTCCTGACACCTCACGTTTCATTTTCTTCCTTCAATACTGAGGACAAGGAAAAGCCTCCTTTCCTTGGTGGAAACACGAGCGATCTATCGCCTCCCAGAGAGTTTAAGAATATATCCCCCTTCCTCTGTAGGGTAGGGGGATAAATACAACGCTTAAAATTCTATATATTAAAAGTGGTTTTGATTTGTGCCAAAACTGCTAAACTTTCAGTCAAGCATTTTTTTCAAAATAACTCCCACTCCATGCTCCCCTGTCTTTGCAAGGCCACTGTTTGATCCAGTTACGTTTTTATGTGGAAAACATTTTAAGCAGTGCCAGTTGCTGGCTTCACAAAGAATAAAAACAGAAATGATGGGAGTGTTTGGCAGGCGCCCTGAGACCCGAGCAGCAGGCCCCGATGGATCCCTGCTGCAGACATGATTTGTTTTGTTCTACGAACTTGTACAAGTGACTCTTTCTTCTTCAGTGCAAATGCAGTCGCTGGAGGAGAAAAAAGCAGCACCCCAGGAGAGAGCACAGATTTTGTTCTTTAACCAACTTTTAAAAATATGTTTTATGTCAGCATCTGAATTACAGAGCAGCTGATGCACTTTCTTGTTCTCTGGCTCATGAACTCTCCTCTGAAGGTGCGTGTGAAATAACCTTTGTGCTTTCGTTTCTGGATTGGCTTTGAGGAGTCAGATGTTAAACACGACTGGTTAGGTGTCACCTATCCATGCAGGCACAAGTGTCCGCGTTTGGATGGAGAATAGTTGGATTCATATCTGTGTTGTGTTTTCAAATTGCTGGGTCAGTGCTGGGTCTCCCGCTGTAAATTCTTCATTGCAGACCCAAGCGAAAGGAATGTGACAGATTTAATGCCTGGAATAAGTTATTAACTGTAAGTATTCATAAAGCAGTGGCACCACTGCGCAGGGAGATTTACACTGCTCAGGATTCTGTAAATTAAAATTAAAATTTTTTTAAATTTCAGTAAAATGTTTTCCCTCATTAACTTTCTTGTTTTACTCAAGTAAGTTCTTTATATTCCACCTAATATAAAACAATCACTTTTATTTGGCCATTTAATTTATGAATGCCTACACTCTTAACACCCAAGTGTGACAGAGTGAGTTTGATAACAGCAGGGAGTGGTTTATGGTGTTTCCCTTCCCACAAGGTCAAGTGACTGCTGCTGCCTGAAACCACGCACTTCTCAAAGAATGGTGCTGAGCCCAAACCACACTGGACAGACTCCACTAACTGGCATCATTTTGGGTCATTATGTATACTTGCCTTTCTGTCACGGCCAAAAGAAAAGGGTTTTTTTTCTTTTCTTGTCTTTCTTTACTTGTTTGTGTGTGTGTGTGTGCGTGTGTGTGTGTGTGTGTGTGTGTGTGTGAGAGAGAGAGAGAGAGAGAGAGAGAGAGAGACAGGGTTTTGCTATGTAGTTGCAATGATCCTCCTGCCTCAGCCTCCTGAGTGCTGGCACTACAGGCATATGCCACCACACCAGGCCAGGAGAAAGATTTGAGGTGCTCATCCCACTCGTTACAGTTCCTTTTGGGTTTTGAAGGAAAAAAACCCCAAGAATCCAGGAAGGAAAGAGGAAGCTGTTTTTCCCATGTTCCACAGACAGCAGCATCTGGCACTTGTCAACAGTTTGGATATTTCTGGGGCAAAATGCCAGCAGTGACTTGTTTGTGCCTGTGTTGCACATTATCTCTACCCAGGAAAATTCTGCATCTCCACAGCCAGCACCTCCTACTCAGAACATGGAAACTGAGTCCTACAGTGACTGCCTTGGTTCCCATTTTATGTCCCCTATAGAAAAAGCCAATTCCTGCTGTCAAAGAGCTGGAATGAAATTAGGCAAGAGCTTTTCAAACTTGAATCACTCAACACTGCCTTCTCCACTTACGCAGGACACACAGCCACCGTTCTGAGTGCTCTGTGAATACCGGGCTCTTCCGGTTCGTATTTGCAAGAGTTCTATGTCCTCCTTTACTACAGATGAAGAAATTCAGGCTCAAAGAAATAAACTTGCCCAAGGCCACACTTTCCCAAAATTTGCCATATCCACATTTTCTCCATATAAAAGAGCATGCCTATAATTTCACAAAACAGAAAATAGCAAGCGTTGGGGAGGATATGAGAAATTGGGGCCCTCCCATACACAGCTAATGGCTATGTAAAATGATACAGCTACTGAGAGAAAGAGTCTGCACTTCCTCAAAAAGTTCAACAGAGTTGTCAAACTCACCAATCTCACTCATAAGTTTATGACCCAAAAGATTTGAAATAGGGACTTAAGCAAATATTTGTACATGGATGCTCACAGTAGCATAATTCATAATAGCCAAAAATGTAAACAACTCAAATATCTATCAACTGCTCACTGGGGATAAACAAAATGTGTTACATCCACATCATGGAATATTATTAGACCATAAAAAAGAAGTAAATACTGACATCCAATATAAAATAGAAGAACCTAAAAGCAGTGTACTAAATGCAGGGAGCCAGACCCAAAAAGCTACATGTTGTATGATTTCATTTACAAGAAATATTCATAATAAGAAAAGCCACAGACCCAGAAAAGAGCTAGTGCCTGTCAGGAGATGGAGAGAGGGAAAAGCGAGGATTCCTGCCTAATGTGCAGGGGTTTCCTCCTTGGGTGATGAAAACACTGTGGAGCTATCTAGTTGTGGTCAATGTTTGTTTATAAACATACTAAAATATACTAACAACCACTGAAATGTGTGTGTGGTTATATATATATATATATATTTTTTTAGACAAGGTCTAGCTTTGCAGTTCAGGGCGGGCTTGAACTCACTTTGTAGCCCAGGCTGGCCTCACACTTGAAGCACACTTCCTGCCTCAGCCTCCTGAGTACTGGGATTATAGATATGCACCATCACACCTGACCTAAAATGCGTATTTTAAAAGAGCTAACTTGATATGTGAACTATAACTTAATAAAGCTATATTTTAAAAAAGAAAATTTCCAAAGGTGCCTTCATGATATTACAAATATTCTTCTTTTGTAAAGCAACTACTTTTCTTGGTGAAAAAATATTTTTCTAGGCTATACTACTAAAAGAAAACAAAAAAAATGAAGAACTAGTTAAAAACATACATGTACACATTTTACATTTAAAAGGTCTGTTTGTGTTCCACCTAAAATGGCTTCATACATGTGACCAGAGGCAAAGGTGAGCTACCTTTGGGGCACTTGCCTGTGAATATTACAATGAGAAAGTTCCAGTACCCACATCCTAGACTTGAAGCACAGTTCTATCACCTGCTGACGGTGTGAGTTGGGAAAGTTCCTTTATATTTCTAGAACTCAGTTTCTTCATCTATAAAGTGGGGATCATTCCTGAGAAAGCCAGTATCAAGAAAGCCTAGGTTATTCAGACAGTGACATTTCCTAAGGCCTTACTATTTTTGTAACTTGACAATATGCTAGACGCATTTTGTAACATTTCAATAAATACTCACGAGCCCCTTGTGGTCCAGTACAAACATTCTGATAGGGTGAACCGCTCTCGCTGTGCACAATCTCACCAGGGACTGTTGGCAATCTAGCATCTTCCAACAGCACACCCGCCAAAGGGATCACGGTGCAGAATCATCGCCTGCCGCAAATCCCCTACATTTAGTTTCTGCTGTCAGAAAACCCTTTGTTTTAAAAATCTTATAACATCAATGTAAAGTAAAAATTTATGTTACTCTAGCCTCTAGTAAAGCTGTACAAAAAGTTATATTTTATTTATATTCACTTATATTTTATATTTTGCAGTTGCTGGTATCAGACACATACCCTCAAAAACATCATCTTAAAATGCTGAAAAAATTGCCTAAAAATCTATAAAATTTGCTAAAAAGAAAAGATAAATATTGCCCTGAAACCGTTACTCAACTCCTAATTGACAGTGGGGTCTTGATGCGTCTTTTTGGCATCTGAGAGGCCCTCCATGTCCAACAGCATTCATTAACTAAAAATAAATTGTAAATGTGCAGATTCAGTGACAATGATAATAAACAAATGCCAAATTACTAAAATATATTATACCCCGGCACCAGCCTTCGAAATGAGCTTGGAGTCGCCGAAAGTCTGTGCGGCAATAAAAGCACGGCCCCCAGCTGGATCAGAAATGAGTGTGAAACCCTTTTTCTTGTACAGAGTCTGTTTAACATGTCCTGAAGTGATAACTCAAATGGCAAACACGCTATTACTCCTCTCTCTCAGTCTTGGATTTGATCAAATGCTTAAGAAGCTGCCTTCCAGGGACCTGCTCTGTCAACCAGTCTACTCTGCAAAGCGATCAAGGTTACTAAAACAGGCCATGTTTATAAGACAAGGTCCCAAAAGAACTTAAATAACTCTTACTGCATCTGAGTTAATCCCTAGTTTAATTTTTTTTTAGAGTTCCCAATCTGTCCTTAGTTATTTCCATTCAGCTCAACTTTTACACATATAGAGCCAAGGAGGGGAATTAGGCCCACGGGCTTCACATTTTTGTTAAGCCAGAGGTGACATTTACCAGCTTGACTTGCTCGCGGCAGGTCCCCTCGCGGCTGCTCCGGATGAAGGGTGACTGAGCGCAGGGAGCTGCCTGCGCTTGCGCAGCCGGATTACTACTTGTGAGCGAGCGCATAGAGAACGGCCGGCAGTGTGCACTCACCAAAGTCTCACCTTGGCGTACATCGAAATTATTGTCCTTCCTGCTACCTTTCAGTTATCAAAATAAAAACATGAGATTTATGACACTTTTTAAAAAGTGCAAATGCAAATTACGTTAGCAGTAACTATCTGTCCCAAATTTCCATTTCTGTTAACCATATTAGGATGGTGATATTTTCCTAGGTACATTCTGTGAATTCAATAAAAGTTTTCTGGCAATGCCGAGCTATAATATATGTATGTGTTGTATATAAATATATGCAAATTTCCAAGTGCAAATTTCCTTACGTGTCTCTACATAAGTGTAACCCTCACAAGTACCTAAAATGTAAAGATACAGAAACAAAATATATTAATGACAAATTTAAAAGTATAAAACTGTGTGTGTCTGAAAGTATGTGATATATGTTACATGGGGGGATACATTCTAGTCCAAACTTTAAAATGGTTATATACATAGAGAATATCATCTACTTTCAATTATAAAGTATAAACTATATTTATAATTCAACCTAGATCAGTACTCCCATATTTCATCAATAGTCTTACATTGCATTTGTTTTCTGTAAATTGAATCAGCAAAGAAAAATAACAAGATGGTAGGAATTCAACAACGGTTCTTATATTGCATATTGTTGTGTTAAAATTAGTTGTTCAGATTACTAGATATAAACATGCAAAGTTGGTCAAGAAAAAAAAATTTAAGCACTAACTATTCCTTTCAATAAACCAGTAGACATCAGCAGTACAATACCTCTTTAATTGTTTGATCAATCTTGCATTCTTCCATCTGATAATCTGAGCAACTTCATTGAAGACAACAATATGCAATATAACAACCATTGTTAATTCCTATCATGTTGTTTTGAAATCATGTATAATTTTTATTGTTTTTGTGTTGTTTTGTTTTTTCTTTGTTGTTATTTTGTTGTTTTTCTCTTTAAAAAATAAAGTAACAGTAAACAAGAACTCCTTGGGGAAGCTTTACTTAAATGCTTGAAAAATTAGAGTTAAAAGTTCTTTATGAAAAAGAAAAAAGAAAAAACACTAAAGGTATAAAATGAACAGGAAAGTTTTGTGGCATCTGACAAAAAAGCAATACTTAAAGATCTATAAGAAAAATATAAATATCTCCACTGAACTGTAGGCAAAGATCATGAGCAGGCAAGTAGCAAAAGAAAGAATAAAAGGATAAAAATATTTACTACATATGAAAAAATGTTCAGCCTTACTTGTAAGCAAAAGAAAACAAATTTTAAAAGAGCAGCTGCACTGGAGACAGCTCAGGGTGAAGTATTTGCCAGGCATGCAAGGGCCCAGGTTCAAGAACACCCAGCAACATAACAGGAGGAATCCATCTGCCTAGGACTGTGCCTCCAAACTGTCACCTGTCACCCTACAGCGCCCACTGTCTATTGGGAACATGTGATTTCTATCTTTCCCTTGATTTGTAGAACTCAAGACATTCATGTCAGTGTCAGAATAGAGGCAGGTGTTCGTGTTTCTTTTCCTTCCCAACTCTTTTCGCCTGGCCTCCTAGAAACATGTAGTATTTACACAACAAATACTACTTCCACTGCAGGGTCACAAGGGCCTGGGAAACATCCAGTGCTGTAGACGGTAATCTGATATCAGTGGAAAGGGTAAATGATTGAGTTACCTAAAAGAATAAAATAAAGTATACTTCCCCGAGATCACTTCTAGGTCTGATTGATTAACACAAAACAAACTTAATCTGTAATATACGGGAAAGAATGGTTTCTCTAACTTGAAAATGATAATTTATAAATGGCCAAGTCATCAGCTATTGTTTTTCTACGATACTTATCAGTCAGGAAACACAGCAATGTGAATTTTTTAAGAACTTCTGTGAACCAGTGTGAGTTTTATAAGAACCTCTTACTAGAGCTTATATAGGACTCAAGCACAGAGCAGCCTTAAAGATATTTCCTTCCTCTTCACTGGGAGGCATTGGTAGGTCCCCAGAAGCCCACAGCAGGTGAGATGGGAGGCAGCGTTTTTAAGTGTGTAGGTGAGAGGGCATGGGATGTTCACTTAAGAAGCCTTTTGACTGTGCAACATAATGAAATATACATTACACATGTTACGGTTTGTGTCTGGGTGTCCCCCAAAACCTCATATGGTCATGGGGGGTGGGCTTTTCAGAGGCAGCTGAACCTAGAGTTTGTGATTGGTTCACTGTGTAGTGCTGGGATTGGGGGTGTGAGTGTCACACTCATCCAGGGCGGGCAGCCTGCCTGTAAGGGAGGAAAGGAAGCTTGCTTCCCCGCTTTTGCACTTGCTGTTTTTGCTGTCTTCTGCTGCTTTGAAGTACTGCCACTCACAATGCCACCCTGCCTGATTATGGACTAAAACCTCTACAAACTGTAAGCTAAATAAATCTTTCTTCCCTTAACTTGTGGGTGTTGTGTATTTTGTCTCACCAATGAGAGAAAAGTACCTAAGACAATAAATATTTTCCATTGAGTATTACCCAATGTTTACAATTGAATATACTGGATTATAGGAACTATAAATTATTAGATATACTGGATTATAGAATCTTCAAGTCATTGATATGATATTGCCAGTTCTTTGCAAATGACTCATCTTTGAACAGAATTTGCCAGTTCTGTTTTTATATCCTTACCCTCAATGTTAAGAAAATATGTAATATTTTAAGAAGTTAATTTAAATTATTAGATTTAACCCTAAATACTGTACAGGAGTATGTTATCTGAGGTTCTGTTGCATTTATTAATGTGTTCTTTCAGTGGATGAGGTTTTTTTTTCCATTTACACTTGAAGTTTTCTTTAAGTTGGAAGGAATAACATGTTGAAGAAGGAATTGATTAAGAATGAAGATTGTGCCACTGTGGAAATCAGTGTGGAGATTCCTCAAAAAACTAGGACTAGAGGTTCTATTTGACCCAGCCAGTCCCCTTCTGGGTATCTTCCCAAAAGAATTAAAAGCATCATACCACAATGATATATGCACACCTATATTTATAACAGCACAATCTGTAATAGCCAAATCTTAGAAACAACTCAAGTGCCCATCAACTGGTAAATCAGCAAGATGTGGGTTTTCTTTAATATAATGGAGTACTACTGTGCCACAAGGAAGCATATACTTGAGACATTCCTGTGAAAATGGGGGCACCTTGAGCCCATACTCTTAAGTGAAACAAATCAGACATACATGCATAAATACCACATTGTTTCTATGGTGTGAGAAACCGAAAGTGTAAATAAGGACTAAAATGTATAATAGGTTTTGTGAAACAGGAAGAAAATATTCAAATGGGAAGTGGAACAAGGGAGAGGGAAGGGGAAAGGAAAGAAGGGAAAAGTAAAAACATGAGAGAAGGAAAACAAGGAAATAAAGTTATGTGAATGGGGAGGGGGAGGGCCGAGGGAGGGAGGGGTGGGTAACCAAGTTCCATCGTGTCCAGGTACAAGTTCTCTACGATGAATGTGGCCATTATGTGTATCTGAAATGCACCAATAGGCCTGGGATGTAGCCCAGGGGAATAAGCGCCTGCCTGGCAAGTGCAAGGTCCTCACTTTGATCCCTGGTACCACCAAAAAAACAAAACAAAACAAAACAAAAAACGGTACCAATAAAATCTGATTGAGAGAAATAAAAGAATGCAGGTTGTAGAACCAGAGTGCCTGGGTTTGAATCTATATCTGCAGTTATTAGCTTTATGGCTTCCACCAAGTGACTTCAAATCTCTGTGTTTCAGATTCTCAAAGGTGAGGGAACAATAGAAAGAACTTTAATAGTACTTGTAAGAATTTAAAATGCTGGCACATGTACAGGGCCTGGCCTGTGGTTGCAGGGTAGTATGTGTTAACTCTCATTTCCTTTTTGCATTCACAGATGAAGTATATTTAATCTAAACACAGACTCCTACTGCTTGGCATCCTGCTTTTTCACTTAACAATAGACTTAAGCATCTATTTCTTTTTTTTTATTCAGGGGATCTTTCTATGTAAACTCATAAAGAAACCATATTATCACTTCTGATTGCCAGAAGCATTCGACCATGTCGATGTGCCGATGATTTAGTCACCATACACAACGTCTTCAAAGGCTCCATTCTTTAATGTGAGTCATGAAGTTCAAATTACCTGACTGAATGAAAACAGTGCTGGGCATGGGGGCGCACGCCTGTAATCCCAGCACTCAAGAGGCTGAGGCAGGAGGATCACGGCAAGTTCAAGGCCAGCCTAGACTATATAGTGAGTTCAAAGCCAGCCTTGAGACTCTGTCTCAAAAAACAAAAAGTGAGAGTTTCATAAACTAGAGTCAAAGGAAGAAGGAAGAGGCGGAGGAGACAGAGAGCCAGGAGGCCCGGAGTGATTTGTAAAAAGAGAAGAGATTTGGTTTTCAAATGGAATCAAAACAATCTAGTCTACAACCTTTAGAATGTTCCTAGTTGTTTAGCCTCAGGAAATAGCAAAGTCTCATCAAAATATCTTAGGTTAGTACCACTTGTTTTGGTTGATTTGACCACAGGAAAGATCTTTCTTTAGATTATTTCAAAGGCTAAACTATATGTCAATTAACTCTGATTATCAGCAATATGTGAAAAATACCCATGAAACAGAAGTTACAAACTGAATTTTAATGAAAGGAAGATTAAATCAAGATTGACTTTAGTTATTCATGGTATAAAATATAGAGACTATTTCAGAACATATTTCTATATAAAAAATTTTTGTCATAAAAGACTACGGCATATATGAACTTAGAGAAACTTTCATTGCTGTTGTATAGCATTTGCAAAACTGATGTAGAAAAATATATTTGCCTCAGCTGACCACCCCAGGGTTAAACTCATGAGTACATTTCCAGACCAACCTTCCAGGTTTTAAAGCCACCTTTTTTATACTCTGGGTATTTATATGCCCAGCAATACTGTGTTGCAACCGTCTTGAAGACCAATCAAAAAAAACAAAAAAACAAAAAAACAAACAAATAAAAACCTCTCAAACTCCAGAAATGTTTCAAAGCTCTTTTTCACTAGTTTTTACATAAACTTCATTTTCTCGCAGTCCAGCCCATGTTCAAAGTTGTGGCTTTTTTACTGAGTTTGAAAAAGAAAATGACACTTTTTTTTTCCCTGTGCGTAAAGACAACCGTACGGAGCTACCTTGAGACCCTGTTCTTTGGACTTCATCAAGGTCATTCATGTTATGGATGAATTACTGTTGCAGAAAATGCTCTCCCCACCTCCTCGTGCACCAGTGTACTTGTTTCTGTTAGTTACCCAGGTAACCTCCGAATACTTCAGTTCCTGTCCCAGTTCCTGTTACTTCTGTTTTGCATAAACGACTGGTCGCTGTGAGGCGTGGCTGGTCGCTATGGAACACACTGTGTAAACCAGTCTCCAGTTGCTGCCTATGTATTTCTCCTTTGCAACAACCCCATAAAGACCTCCCTCCCTGAGCCTTCAGGGCCTAACATTTTTTCCTGAGGTCAGTGCCTGTTGCCATTAAAGAAATCTGCCTCCAAATCCTGGGTGACATTTAGATGTTTCTGTGTGCAACTGCATTACAACGGACATGTTTTAAAGGTGGAACTTGACTTGTCATCATGGAGTAGGAAACTCCTAAAGGGGGCAGATGCTTGGCTCTCGCGCATTTGTTTTGTCACAGTCAGCCATCATTCCCGAGCGGTTTATGACAAGGAATCACCTAGGAACATTCTGTTACATACTTTCATGCCCGAACTCAAACCTATTGAGTCAGAAATCTCTACACTGGAACCCAGGAATCTGCATGTATAACACAGCCCCAAGAAATATTAATGCAGACAGGGACACCAGTCTATGGACTGTAATTTGAGAGACACTGCTTTCACTTCCTGGGTTGGACATTATATTCACTTAATCAAACATTTCTAAAAACTTGTGGATATTTCTGTGGATGATACTAATGAAATAAGTATACAATCTCACTAAATAAGCTCACAAGGCTTGCATTCCTCAGATACTCATATATTCTAAGAGATGTTTATAGGTGTTACATGAAAAAATGGAATCCATAATCAGATAAATTTGGTAAACTTGTGGTTAAACCAGTTTAACACATTTCTTCATTTCACAATTTCTCAGGCCGGGGATATAGCCCAGTGGCACAAGCACCTGCTTGGCAAGTACAAGGTCCTAAGTTCAATTCCTGGTACCAAAAAAATTTAAAGAAATAAAGGCAGGCGTGCTGGCACACGCCTGTAATCCTAGCACTTGGGAGGCTGAGGCAGGAGGACTGTTGAAAGTTCCAGACTAGCCTGGGTACAAAGTGAGCTCAAGGCCAGCTTGAACTGCATAGCGAGACACTGTCTCAAAAGGACAAAAACAAAACAAAACAACACAATTTCTCATAGCCTTGTTGTACATTTGTACATTTGTATGTTGTACATTTCCAAGACAGGAGTCAAACATATTGCACATGGAATTCTTTTTTCACAGGGCATGTCTCTGAATTAAGGTTCCAAATAAAATTGTTTTAGAAATGTTGAACTGCATCAATAATGGACAAAGACGTTATACTATTTAACCCCTCATAGTACCTAAAATGAGACTTAGCAATACATGGAAGTTTAGCTTATTGAATCAATTCTCACAATCTAAAAGTAGGCTTATCATCCAAGTTGTCAAGAAAATAGAAGTTCCTCATGGAATAAATCTGTCATTTATTCCATTGTTTACCTGTCTTTCATTTTTCCTTTGCAAATGTTGGTTCATATTCATGTCACCACTGGAGCAATGGCTCCCCTGTGAACTGCCAACCAACTTGTCTCCTACTGATATTAAAAAACTAGGCTTCATAGATGCCAGTAATTACGCTAAGAAGAAAGCTGTAACTATGGAGTAATGCTGGAACTGTGACAGCAGAAACATCACAGGCGCCAAGGAACTTAGTGAGCCTGGAGGTGAGACTGGCTCACACATGCACCAATCTTTCCAATCAAAACGCCAGAACATGTACAGAAACAGGAGGGACAGCAAGAAGGACAGTCACAGCGCAGGAGAAGCGGCCTGTTAGTGCTGTAGCTGCTTCTAGCATAAGGAATGTGAGGGGCATTATCTGCAGGAAACCCACACACCGCATGGAAGTGAGAACTTGGCAGACAAAGGCAAAGAGGAAAATCAAAAGAACAGTTAGTGCCTCAGCTCTTCTGTTCCAGGACTGCAGCAAACTTTGATATTTTTAGTTTGCTTGACTCTAAATGGCACAGAAATGCTTCCATTACAGCTGGGGGAAAGCCAGCTGGAGCGAAAAGTAAATGGCTGAGAACTGAGGTTTACATCTTACATTTTAATATACAAAAGAAGAAGGGGAAAGACCCTATCTCAGAGGGGTTTGGAACCAAATGGCTCTTCACAGTATGTATCATGCTTTGATGAAATGGTGGTGGTTTTCATGATGTCATCCACATGGTTTAAATAAACAGTGTACTGAGGTTAGCAAGCTGCCACCCCAAAGAAACTAGTGAGGGATGATAGCTGGCCTAATTTGATCAATTACTTTCAGTTCCAGAGGTCTCTAGGTGAGACAGAAGCCAGTGTATACATTGTGGCAGATGAAAAATCAGTTTAATCAACATATACCCTGATAGCAATGAAATTCTTTTAAACTTCATTTTTCATCCCGAAGAGGGAGAATTCCACTAATGCAGTTACTGCCACTCAGAAGCAGCCAGAAAGATAATTGTAAATATTTTTAGGAGCCAGAAACTTGCATTCCATGGAGTAGACTAAGATTAGATGTTGAGCTTCTCCCTTGTATCTTTAAATGTTGTCATTTAAATTTCCTCTCACTATATCCCTATTAAAATTAATAGAAACCAGGAGTAATTATCTAAAGCTTTTAGTAATTATACCCCATACCTTCTTTAAAATGTAATATTTCATGCCAGGTGTGGTGACACACACCTGTAATCTCAGCACTCAGGAGGATGAAGCAGGAGAATCATTGTAAGTTCAAGACCAGCCTGGGCTACAAAGTGAGCTCAAGGCCAGCCTGAGCTGTATAGCAAGACTTTATCTCAAAAAGACTATATATATATACATATATACATATATACGCACACACACACACACACACACACACACACACACTTAGCAATGACCTTTGAGTTCATGGAGTTAGCTTTATAAGATGACAAAGACAAGGTAATGTGGAAGTTTGGGTATATAAATATAAAATGCATGATACAAAAGAACAGATACTTAAATTCCACAAAAACTTAAACACAAAGAGTATTTATGTATTTAAGGCTTTAATGAGCTTAGAAGGTAGTAGCTTCTTTTATTTATTTATTTATTTATTATTAAAAAAAATAAAAGTACAAAAGCATATTAACAAACAGACACCAATTAGCATAAGAAATAGTACAATCACAACTGATCTATAGACAAGGTGACATGGTCTCAACAGTGGTTATTGCTTTATCCATTGATATCTTCGAAGTGTAAATACATGTACCCATATACAGACATGCAAAATTGGTCAGACCATTAATCCTCTCAACAACATAAAAACACAAAAACCAAACAACCAAAGACAGAAAACAAAACAGGCAAACAACAACAACAACAACAAACACCAATAGTTGCTGCTTTGCATATTGATATCTTCGAAGTGTGTGTTCAGGATAATACATACAGACATACAATATTGATCAAATAACCCGTCATCAATTATTCCTTAGCATTAAGTGATATAATACAATAGTAGAACCATGTTAGCCCTCCTGCATATATGTATATTCATATACACATACATAGCATATATGTATATTCATATATACATACATACATTTCTGTCTCTTTCTTTTCTCCTTCCCCTCGTCCCATCTGTTCTTTGTTTTTGAACAGATTTCCTTCATGTCTCTTAGTTTATATTCCCACGCTCGGGTTCTTACACCAGTGATACAATGCGTTGCCTGCACATGTATCGCTGATTTATTTCACTTATGAGTATGGACTCCAGTTTTGACCACTTGCCTACAAAGTTTCCAAAACTGTCTTTCTTTAGAGCTGAATAATATTCCATTATATAAAAATGCCACAATTTTTAAATCCAGTCTTCTGTGGATGGACACTTGGGTTGCTTCCACATTTTAGCTATTACAAATTGTGCTGCTATAAACATGGGTGCACATATATCAGAGTGATATGATGTTTTCAGATCTTCTGTGAAAATACCCAGAAGAGGAATAGCTGGTTTGAATGGAACCTCTAGACCTAATTTGCGGAGAAATCTCCAAACGGCTCTCCACAGTGGTTGCACCAGTCTGCATTCCCACCAGCAGTGTAATAGAGTCCCTACTTCTCCACAGCCTCGCCAGCATCTGTTATTGGATGATTTTTTCATACTGGCCAGCCTTAATGGTGTGAGATGAAATCTCGATATTGTTTTTATTTGCATTTCTCGAATGACTAAGGATGTGGAACATTTTCTCATATATTGATTTGCCATTTGTATTTCTTTGTCTGAGAATTGTGTATTCATCTCAGATGCCCATTTCTGGATTGGGTCTCTGAATTTGGACAAGTACATGTTTTTTAATTCTTTGTATGTTCTAGATAGAAGACCTTTGTCAGAGGGACAGCCACCTAGGATTTTTTCCCAATTTGTGGGTTTTCTTTTTACTTTGCTGGTGATTTCTTTAGATGTACAAAAACTTTTCAGTAGGATGAGGTCCCAATTATTGATTCTGTGAAGTGTTTCCCTTGCAGCTTCATTTTTGTTCATGAAGTCTCTGCCTACTCCTATGTCTTCAAGATTTTTACCTACTTTCTCTTCCAATAGGTTTAGAATTTCTGTTTTAATGTTGAGGTCTATGATCCATTTTGACCTGAGTTTGGTGCATGGTGATAGACTGCGGTCTATTTTCAGTTTTTGGCAAGAGGCAAGCCAGTTTTTCCAGCACCATTTATTAAACAGGCCTTCTTTTTTCCACTGTGTTTGGTTGAACCCTTTGTCAAATATTAGGTAGCTGAGTGGGTTTTTCGTTGTGGTTGCATCTTCCAGTCTGTTCCATTGCTCCTCAGGTCTGTTTTTTAGCCAGTACCAGGTTGATTTTATTACAGTAGCTTTGTAGTATAACTTCAGGTCAGGGATTGTGATTCCACCCGACTTGTCCTTATTGCCCAGAATTGCTTTTGCTATTCTGGGTCTCTTCTGGTTCCAGATGAATTTGAGGCATATTTTCTCTAGATCTGTGAGGTATGTTAACGGTAGTTTGATGGGAATTGCATTGAATCTGTACAACAGTTTTGGTAGTATGGCCATTTTTACAATGTTAGTTCTTTCTAACCATGAGCATGGTATGTTTTTCCATTTATTGAAATCCTCTTCAATCT
>PVLD010020860.1:0-32835 GCA_004027595.1 Dinomys branickii | reverse complement strand
TGCAGGAAGGCCTTCACTGCAGGAGACCAGTGCATATATAGTCTCCTTTGAGTTAACTGGGGTTGCAGCCTGATATCATCAGCTGTGGCCTTATCTTGTCCTTTGAGGTTATATGAGTTTATAGTTGGTAGAACAATTGATCAAGGTCATTATCATTTCAAAGCAGCTGTCTTTATATGATTAACTGTCAAACCTACATGATGTAGGAATCTGGGCAGGGCTCCAACATTCCTTCAAGGACTTCACCCAGGAACACTTTGTTTATTTAGGAGAACTATGTTATCTCCAGGAAGGCTTTCACTGCAGGAGACCAATGCAGATATAGTCTCCTTTGAGTTAATTGGGGCTGCAGCCTGATATCATCAGCTATGGCCTTATCTTTTCCTTTTAGGTAATATGAGTTCCTACTCTGTAGAACAATTGACCAAGGTCATTATCATTTCAAAGCAGCTGTCTTTATATGATTAACTGTCAATCATACATAATGTAGGAATCTGGGCAGGGCTTCAACATTCCTTTAAGGACTTCACCAAGGAACACTTTGTTCATTTAGGAGAACTATGTTATCTCCAGGAAGGCCTTCACTCCAGGAGACCAATGCAGATATAATCTCCTTTCAGTTAATTAGGGTTGCAGCCTGATATCATCAGCTGTGGCCTTACCTTGTCCTTTGAGGTAATATGAGTTCCTACTTGGTAGAACAATTGATCAAGGTCATTATCATTTGAAAGCAGCTGTCTCTGTCAACCATACAGGATGTAGGAATCTGGGCAGGGCTTCAACATTCCTTTAAGGACTTCACCAAGGAACACTTTGTTCATTTAGGAGAACTATGTTATCTCCAGGAAGGCCTTCACTGCAGGAAACCAATGCAGATATAATCTCCTTTTAGTTAATTGGGGTTGCAGCCTGATATCATCAGCTGTGGCCTTATCTTGTCCTTTGAGGTATTATGAGTTCCTACTTGGTAGAACAATTGATCAAGGTCATTATCATTTCACAGCACCTGCCTTTATATGATTAACTGTCAAACCTACATGTTGTAGGAATCTGGGCAGGGCTCCAACATTCCTTTAAGGACTTCACCAAGGAACACACTGTTCATTTAGGAGAACTATGTTACCTCCGGGAAGGCCTTCACTACATGAGTGAGATGAATGGAGATACAGTCTCCTTTTAGTTAACTGGGGCTGCAGCCTGATGTCATCAGCTGTGGGTTCTCTTGTCCTTTGAGGTAATGAGTTTGTAGTTGGTAGAATAATTCACCAAGGTCATTACTATTTCAAAGCAGCTGTCTTTATATCATTAACAGTCAACCATACATGATGTAGGAATCTGGGCAGGGCTTCAACATTCCTTTATGAATTTCACCAAGGAACACTTTGTTCATTTAGCAGAACTATGTTATCTCCAGGAAGGCCTTCACTGCAGGAGACCAATGCAGATATAGTCTCCTTTCTGTTAATTGGGGTTGCAGCCTGATATCATCAGCTGTGGCCTTATCTTGTCGTTTGAGGTAATATGAGTTCCTACTTCATAGAAGAATTGATCAAGTTCATTATCATTTCACAGCAGCTGTCTCTGTATGATTAACTCTCAACCATACATGATGTAGGAATCTGGGCAGGGCTCCAACATTCCTTTAAGGACTTCACCAAGGAATACTTTGTTCATTTAGGAGAACTATGTTATCTCCATGAAGGCCTTCACTCCAGGAGACCAATGCAGATATAGTCTTCTTTTATTTAACTGGTTTTGCAGCCTGATGTCATCAGCTGTGGCCTTATCTTGTCCTTTCAGGTGTCACAGCATCATAAACCAATGCAGCCCTCAGCAGTGATCAGTGACTCATAGAGGTTCATTTACTATGAGTGCACTGCCCATCTTCAGACAAGCTGCCTAAGCTTCAGACAACTCACAAGTAAACATGGAAAGTCAGTGGTTAAAATTAAATCCTGCTTAGAGCCACTTTTTAGTGGTCTGGAATAACTCCTCCTCTCTGTTTTTGTAAATATAGTAGTTGAAACATGAGTAGTATTGTCAGAACAGAAGTAAAAGACACAATCATGTTAATATAATCAGTGCATTGTAGAATCCAAGACAGGTCTGGCGCCAGCAGAATTTACCTTGGGTTAGAAGATTTCTCCATGGCCACATGTTTCAGGACACATCCAAAGCAATGTTTTTATGACCTGTTAATATGCAAACATACACTTGTCCCCATGTTACTAACTGTGCTGGAACACCTTATCTATCTATCTATCTATCTGGATGTGCTGTATTTCCATTAGCCCTATCTAACTGCCTATAATATTGTAACCAACTTAGCTGTTTATATTTTTCCTTGAATAGTTACTCCTAATAGTTGTCCAGGAAGACTAGGCATAGTTTTTATCTTAACTGCTTCAAGCTGAGAAGGGTCCATGTAACGGGAGACTACAGTCTACTCCTTTGCAGCCAGCTAATCTAATGGCCTCAGATAGAAGTCCTGTTATAGTTTATCAGTTATGAACTCTCTTTACGAGGTAGATCGTGGTACAGGGAAGCTAGCATATTTTCTGTTGGTTTTATCTAAGTGGTCACTTGGAGTTTGGCAGTCTCTAGGCAAGTATAAACCAAGTTTTGGAGAATTTAGTATTACTATGGCATTGTTTCATATATCTTGTAGTTATACTTCTCTGCTGGCTATTCAAGACCAAGTTAAAGTGAGACCTGTATTAATTAAAATTAATTTTTTGCTATCTATCAAGGTCAGTTAAATCTTCTTAGGGCTCACCTCGGAACCATGTAGAATATCTCGCAGTACTTCTGCCAGTGTCAGCACCTGGATGAGTCACAGCCATTGCTTGACCAAGTTGCTTTCTGTGAAAGCTTGGGAAACTTTTCTCTTCGTTACTCTCCTTGTGCACACTATACACCATACAATCATTTTCCTCCCTTGTGCACACTATACACCATACAATCATTTTCCTCTGTGATCCCATAATTCCTTGCTCAGAACATCAGGGACTCAACTGAGTTATATGATGTTGCAGCAGAGGTTCTCCTACATCCTCGGTCCTATTTGACCTTGGAGGGCTTTGCCAGAATATTGGTGTCCTCTTAACCCAATTTATCTCTCTAACTTTTGGTCTCCAAACCTCAGCTGTGAAACGTCCAGCAGAGAAGATTAATGACATTACACTGTAATGGGAGCAGTGGACTTAATTATTAAAATTTTATCTGAGTATTAGCACCTTGAAATATAAAGTATTGCCAGAAAACTGCTTTTTACCAATCTTGTATGTTCTAGTAGTTCAATGCATATAGAATGTTAACAGACAACAGTTATATAGTTTTACAAAGAAAATTTGAAATCAAAAGCCACACATAGTATTGTAACAGAGCAGGCATGATGACACTTTTGAAACATATGTAAATGTGTAACATTTAAACACATTTTTAAAAACACATTTAAATACTGGAATAGATTAGCCCTTTTAGTGAATCATCCCTACACCTAATACATAAGAAGCTTTTATCTAATTAGTTGTCCTTTAATACAATGTCATTGAAGAAATTTGTAACATCGGGCTGTTTAATATCTAAACACCTCTAAATGTAATGGAATATATGTAGTATATATTTAGCATACATATCACAGAATTTTTTCCTAAAAAATTATCATTTGAATGATGACCTCATGTTGGCCTGACATGAACAAATATCAGGAGCACAAGTGAAAAGCAGATGTCTGAATCTGAAAGAAAATGTCTATCACTATATAAACAATCCCAGTTTTACATTTTAGAATACTGTACGTTTGGAAGGCATGAATACATTTAATATACCATGAAATTAGCAATAACAAATTGTCATTATTTTGTTTTCTTAATTTAGTTTGGTCCCACTAGCATCTTTTAATCAGAAACCTTACCGTCTTATTTTTTGAAAAGTTTCTGACAGTGACCAATGTAAACCTACCATAATAATATATTTTGAACAGTATTTACTGAGGTGTATCCCATAAGGCTATGGAGATTATTGGGTTCCTTATGAACAAAAACTGGTTAATGTTATACCACAAAGCTGGTTTTTTATTCACCAGTTGGAGTCCTGTCCAACAGTCTCTCTCCACCCTAAGAGATTTTTATTTAATTATCTTAACCCACTTTTATGCCCTATGAACATCCAATCGTAATTTGACACATCAGTTTTTGAACAGTGAGAGACTCTCAAGTTATAATACATAAACAATAATATTCGTTACATTTATAAAACCAATTTTAACATAATTTTGACCAGCTGGCTACCTTGGTGGAAGCATATTCTTAATCCAGATAATATTTATCTATACACCAAAAGACAACTGTTTCAAAAATCAAAAAATATAAAAGAAAAATTTGTTGAGCTCAAATAAAACAGTTGGGTACAGATTGGACAGAGAGACAAACAAAACCACATACACAAGACAATTTACTTATAAAATCAGAGTGCACTCAAATATATTTTTGGCCACATTGAATTATAATTTTTTTTTACTATTTTTTAAGTTTGTAATTATAAAGACTAGTCAGAACTTTTATTTTTATATTTTGTGGGTCAATCAGTAGAGATCTCTTACAAGAAGGGTTAGGGTTAGGGAAAAAATTAAAACCTGTTATTTATAACTAATATATTTTTAGTACTTTATTTTGTCTTAAGAATACTAACAACCTTTATGTCCCTTTATGTAGCTTCTAGCTTAGTCATCGTGTACTCGGATCTTCTTTCCTTCCAGTAGTGTTTGAGGGATTGCTCTCTGTAAGACCTACACCCTGTCACATACTTAGATCTTTTCTTCCACTGTGATTGGCCCCTGACCCTGAAGTGGTAGGGTTTCCTCAGCTAAACTTTCTCCCATTCAGAATCTGAGTTTTCTTTGCCTTTTTCAATTCTCATATCTTGCAAGATCTGTTCTGATTCAGACTGGATGGGCTCGAAAGCCACGGTTATCAAATTACACCAAGACCAAACATGTAAAGGGACAGGATCCCTTTGTTAATTAGCACGTTTCAAAGCTTTCATACCAGTCTCCATTGCTTGAAATTTAAAACATTACGTCCTTTCCGTTCAAAGCAGTAACGCTGTTTTCGTATCAAAGCAAACAATTCTATAAAAGACTGGTTTTACTTTTACCCCCAAACTCTTCAACAGTTGGGGTTTTTTGTTTTTTGTTTTGTTTTGTTTTGCCTTTTTGTCTTTTGAGAAAGTCTCGCTTTGCAGTTCAGGCTGGCCTTGAGCTCGCTTTGTAGCCCAGGCTGGTCTTGCCTCCCAAGTGCTGGGATTACAGGCGTGCGCCACCACGCCGGGCCCTCAACAGTGTTTTTAGAATCTGAATAAATTCTTGATTTCCCACTAAAACCTAGATGAGACAATCCCAGAGACTGGGCTTACCTACGCATCTCTGGTCCGCTGAGCACTGAATTAATTGCCTTTCTGAAGACTCAAAGGCTACTTTCGTTTATGTCAGTGTTTAGTCAGTTTCTGTCTGGAGGGTGACAGGTCCCAAGGACGAGGTGCCTGCGGATGAAAAGAAAAGCAAGCCAGAGACAGTTATGGGATCAGCGGGCTGCAGCCTCTCGGACTGAAGCCTCTTTACCACCCTTTTATTGGGACACAAACAAAAGGTAGCAACAGGGAAAATGGGAGGAATCATTAACAGGAGCAGCCAGGACGGTGCAGTTTAATTATCACAAGAATGAGACTTGACTTAGTCATCCCTGTTGTCATTCCTCGGGGCATAGCTCAGCAAGGCATCTAGTCTTGCCCCAGGGGCTTTCCACAGACAGCGGGGGTCCTGCTTGCATTTACTTTTTTTTTTTTTTTTTTTTTTTTTGGTTTTGGGCCTTGAGCTCCCTTTGTAGCCCGGGCTGGTCTCACTTGCAATGATCCTCCTGCCTCAGCCTCCCGAGTTGCTGGGATTACAGGTGCCTTCATTTCCTTTTACACTAATGCTTTTGCCAGACTTCCTCCAGGAGCAATCAATCAATGGCGTGGTGAGGAGGGAAGTCCCACATAGGTATTATGTTGAAAGACAAACTAAAGAATGTCCTTCTCTACAATAAATTACTCCAGTCATTCTCACCTGGCTTTAGTTGAGCCGTCTGAAAACACACTTCATTTGTTGGAATACCTGGACATGATGAGACTTTTGTATTAATCCCTATAATTTCCCTGGCGTTATGAATATTTCAATCTCATGTGTATCCAAAAGAAACTAGATTGCCAAGCACATAAAACAGTACACTTGCCTTACAATAGGAAACAGGAAACCAGGTCGGTGAATCTTTCGCCAAGTACACGCGCACACACGTACAGAAGCGCTGAGAATACCACTGGAACGGTGCGAACCCAGGGAGATTGTATCCTGTCAGAGCGAAGGGAGGTCTAAAAGCCGAAACCGAAACCCAGACCATCAAACCGACAAAACTATGGCTTTCACAGAACGGAGAACTTTACGGTCCGCCGGGCTTGGGTGCATGTGAAGAACACGGGCGCTGGAGGTCTCCATGTCCCGCCAGCCACACCGCTCGCGCTGGGCTTCAGCAACCCCTCGAGGCCAGTCAGGGTCTGCGAGGGGAGTTCCTCTCCTTCAGGGGCGAAAAGAGCTGTCCGAGATGGTGCCTGAGCCGGAGAAGCTGTCGCCGAAACCTGCTCGTCCTCCCAGCTCAGAGCGGTGATCCCGGAACGCACCTCGCGCACTTGCCCCTTCGCGCCCGCCGCGCTCCCGCCGCCGCCCGGCTGCCCCGCGGTCCCTCCGCTCCAGCAGCCCTTGCTGCCGGGCCGCTCGTCCTCAGGAACCGACTTCGCGCTGGGCGCGGCCCGGGGGCGGCGTCCGCGGCTGAGCGGCCGCCGGGCCACCTCCTGGGCAGCCCAGCCCCATCTGTATTCGCTGGGTCAGCTCCAAAACCGGACAGGACGAGCCCCCGCGGGGGCCTTTCAGGCCGCAGCCCCAACGCAGCTCACCCGGCTGCGGCGGTGCCCGCGCGCCGCCTCCCGGCCGCCGGCTGAAGCGCGGAGCTCACAGCGTCCACAGCTCTCGCCTGAGGGTGACAGACGCGCTCAGCTCGAGCCTGCCTGCTTCCGTGGCGGCAGCTCGCCTTGGGGCTGGGTGGGGCCTGGCAAACAGGGAAATCTTTCTGCTCTTAAAGCAGCCGCAAAGGATCCCTGCCTACATGGCAGAACCGACTTAAAATTTCCTTGGAAAAAAGGCAACACTTTCGTCGCTATCAAGAAGACAAAAGCCGCCCGTGTCACCATCACCTCCTCTCAGCACGGAGGACAACCCTGCCGCTGGGGCTGAGGTGCTCCGCGAGCAGCTCCTCGCGAGGCTCACTCAGATGCGGGAGCACGGGAAGCGGACACAGGCAAAAACTCGGTTTCTCCCTCCATGGGATTTGCTGTCTTGAAGGACTGGCAAGGAACCAGCTGTGCTCTGAAGGAAAAAGGGATACAGCGCCTGTCCGTGGGAGGCTGTCTGTCGGAGAGCACAATCACCAGTGCTTCTCGCTCGCTGGCAGTTCTGGGGGAAAGGTCAGCCAGTAAAGGGCAAGCTCTGTTCTTGACTCCGGCCCGGCCATCGCTGTTTCCCAAACCAAAAGGCAACCTCAGCTCAGGGTTTTGTTGCAGCTGAAAACTATCTGAAATCAAATCATGACATTATTTTTACCATGCACTGTGCGCTATTCATTATGAATAAAAATCGATGTGGGAAGAGTCTCCTTTATGTTATATAAATAATGGGGTTTTTTAGGTATCAAAACATTTTTAATTTTAAAGAAAACAGTACATAGAAAAGAACAATAGCAAAGTACAAACAACAGAAAGCAAGGACATTAAAAATGATGCAGGGTTTCAAACCAAATGAAAGGGATTAACAGTGCTTGTTACATTACATATTGTTATCTTAGTTATGATGTTTTATATGTCGAAATTCTTGAGGGGTGTCTGAAGTTTCTAAAGTTTGATGTTTTTGTAAGAAAGATTATTCAGTGTGATAGTTTTAAAAGACTTTTCAGTTAAATTGATAGATTTAAAAATCTACCAGTAACTACAACACAGTGAGATTTTACCTTTTACATTAGCACTCAGTGTATGAATTCCTGAGCAGATCAGTGTTTGTTTGGCCTGCCTTCACACAGTGATTCCAGGACTTAAGTGCTGTCTACATTTTCACCTTGACATCTTCAGCATGACTGCAAATGTGTCTATGGTGCTTCCGTGGCAAAGGGGAATACTATAGTGAATCACAAGGGTGTGTTTTCACGGCCTAGACTCTAGGCAAAAAGCTCTTTCCCATGCATATGTAATTACTACAGATGTATTCTCATAAGATACTTAGGTGCCAAAAATATTGAAAAGGAATTGTATCTGGGTGACTTGTGGGAAGAACGGACAAGTTCTTTCAGTGAGACTCCCTTCATTTGTACAATAGGTGTACTAATGCTATTTTTAATAGGAAAAATAGCCCATTTTAATTTAGCACTCATTTTATGAAAAGAATTGTGTACCAAAGTCTAATTCTGCAACTTACATGTACAACATATTTCATCTTTCTCAGTTCCCAGCATCAAGAACATGGTAATGAGTACGGAGAGAAGGTCTTGGGCCACATTATAAAATTAAAATTCTGCCCTTAACACTTGAGGAAATAAAGAAAGCATGATCATGTGGCTTTTTGCAGGTCCTTCAGGATCACTGTTACCAAAGGACAGAATGAGTCTTTGATATCTAACCAGGTTGTTGTTTTTTATGCTGGTACTCTAAATAATACAGACAGAAACTTGATGAAAGTGTTCCCACAATTACATATTTGTTCTTTGTTTCTAAATACCCAAGACAATCTTGCAATAAAACTTGCTATGAAGAAGTTTGAAGAATTTAAAAATATCTTTACATCTATTGTCCTTTTAATTCATGTATGTAGTATTTATTGGTATTATTTCTCTAGCATTTAACAATCACTTTCCCTTTCATATATATTGACTGGTATAATCGTAGCCTTCTAGGAGGTGGAGGTAGGAGGATTGGGAAAATCAGAGATTTAGTGAGGTTTTGTCTCCAAATACAAAGTAAACTTTTGGACATGTTACTCAGTGCAAAGGCCTTGGTTCAATCCCCAGTACCACACACAAAAAAAGTATGACTCAGTTCCTGAACTGATAGGGACGTGACTGAAGTCCATCAGTTGGATAAGAAGATTTTTCGTGTAGGGTTACCACACAATTTCCTGGAGAGATATTTTAAAAAGGAAATAGCTCATCTGTTAAAGGTCATATCTCTGATAGCTAGAAAAGTGAATATAGCCATGTATAAAGAAGAATGAAGCTGTTTTCAGGCAAAGACCATTGGTTTTTCACTACAATTATTGATGACAGATTTTGACTATCAAATGTAAATGGAGTGTATCATCCCATATGAGTATATGGAGACAGAGGTACCAAATGTTTATTCACCGTTTGTGTGAGGAGATCCCAACCCATCAAGAACTAATGCTGCAGCTATCATATTAGTCAAGATTCAACTAATACAAAAAAACAAATGAAAAGTCAACAGCACACTACCTCCCTTTTTGTGTGAATTATTGCAAAACTATTTTCTACCACTCCAAAAACACTCTTTCTTCCCAATTCCTCTTCTTTAGTTCTGTCATGACATCATCCCATATTTGGGACCAAATCCACAAAGTAAATCAGTATAATCAAGTCATTAGGTAACCCTACAAATAAGAGGCACCAGACAGGTGACCAGAGTGTGTGCTGAGTCATCCTCTTGTAATGTGCTGGACTCTCCTCATTTCTCCAGATCTCATTCCGTTTCCACACCACTAATCCATTCAGTGAGCCTTTCCAGATGTAAGCTCTGAACCTCAGTTCCTTGGTTTCATTTTATTTAGGTCCTTGGTTTCATTTTGTTCATGCCTTACGGCATATATGTAGGGTGCATGAAGTATTTAACAAACATATTCAACTTTATGGAGATACATTCTCAAAAAGACGAAAAACAGAAAATAGCTCATGTCAGTAAAATGGACAAGGTTAGTGACTAACTAAGATATCTGACTTTAAGCAAATCAGGCTTTTCAGTGGAAAGTAATGAGTGAGAGAGAAAGAATCTGCCATTCTATAGGCAGGAGTTGAACTCACTGGAAAACACAGGTCAGTCTACAATCAGCTCTGTTCTTATGGCCAGAAATATCCCTGGAGAGCAGGTAAAAGACTGAATCCCTTCAGTGGGATTTTTGGAGTCATCAGTGGCTCCATAGTTTATGAGATCCCTGTGATTTCACTTTTTCTGTTGTAAATGGGATTAAGAGTGGAACATCTCAATGTCCTCCCTCCTCATTGATGTCTCCACTGGCTTAATGGGTCTGGGCACAGTTTTCAATAGATATGAAAAGCTCCAGCAGTGGTGGTGGACCTACAGCACATATATTATTTGTTTTTCTTTTAAGACAAAAGACTTTAATGTATGAGTTACTTTTTCTAAACTAAAACCTCAATATTTGAGTTTAATCACAGCGTTAACACTTTGTGATAAGTATGTGGGTTTTGGGTTGCAATCTGGACACTTGTCTCTAAAAGATTTGCCATCACTGAGCTAGAGTATTATTCATGGGGTCAAATGAGGATTGATTGCCTAGGTGAGAATAATGTGTGACTTACAATAATAAGTACTTTACACAATTTATGATTTATTCTTTTTATTAATACCAGATCTATTATTTAAATATACTATGTTGGGGAAAATGTCCTTTAAAATAATCATTTCCCAGTGGTGTAGCTAGGGTTTGTGCAACTCAGGGTGGTTCTTCAATCTGCCACCCTCCAACATATCTGAATATGTTAACCTATCTAAGTAGAAAATTAAAATGATGTATAGAAAAAAATGTAATTTTACAAATATTTATTAAATTAAACATACAGTAATCTACCATGTTACTTAAAGTATAAAATCAAAATTCAGTGTATTTGAATATTTGCCCTGTTAAAATTAAGTAAATAATTTTATATAACAGTTTTTCTCTTGGTCGACAATGCTGCCTAAACATATGCAGTCTGGGGAATGAACCACCCCACCCCACCCCAGCTATGCCACTGTCCCTGCCTTTGCTTTCTCTTGATATGGCAAGAGAAATACTGACCTTCTGAGTTTATTCATCCACCAGAGCAGACTTTGATGGAATGGACACTTGCCACTTACCCACACAAATCTGCCTTTCTTGAGTATAGTGTGGGGATCTGCTTGTTATGTCTTACTTGCCTCTCTATGATGACAGGATGCAGCAAAGCTGAAAACAGTCTCTGGACTAGGGAGTAATACTTTCTCTTGGAGCCCTGGCCTGCTTGCTAACTTTATCTACCCTTTAATCATCTTCTGTGCTCTGTGCTAGACAGTATTCTCCATCTTACAGGGTTGAAAGAACTAAGTTTTACCTGTTACTCATTTCCCTAGTAGGATATTCCTTTCATCTTTTTTTTTTCACTTTACTACGTATTTTTGTCTTCTATTTGTCCCTAGTCACTGCAATGCAAAAAACAACAACTTCTGCTTTCTATGAAAAACAAACGTGAAGGGATATGTGCTGTATTGCATGATACAAGAGAAAATCACTCGGTTCATTTACTTTTTTACACACACATCACATTACTGATATTAAGGGAAAAAAGTTTATTTTTAATAACCAAATAAGATTAAAATATCCGAAAGTTGTTTCAGGTATTTGAACACCAATACAAGTTTTAAACAGATCAGCTTGGTCAAAGTCAATGTGATCTTTTCTCAAACATGTATTCTCTTGAGGGATGATACAACTCCCATTGTGAGAAAATTAATCATTGGGACTATGAATGTGGTCTGGGCTCTGCGAATTAAACAGAAATTATATTCAGTATTTAATTCCATTAAATTTATTGAACACATAATTATGTTCAGTTCTGAAAAGAGAAAATATTGACCACATCTAAGTGAATGTCTTAACAGCTAAAGAGCTCAGGATTATTTCCCCATATGAAACAAAATTAAAATATTTTACACTAATAATACAAGGTAAAAATAATTTACTTTTAAAACAGCTTTTAGCAGTTTTGAAAGATAATTAGGGATTTCATTACATTTGTATATATTTTTATGAATTTACAAATTTGCATATTATTTGACATTAAATTTATATAATATATATACAATGACAACAATAACTATATTGTAAGTATACATGTAATTTATAAGAAGAAAATCATATAGAGGGAAATTATACTAAAATTAAAAGGAAAATACTTTTACAGAGTTGCTAATTATCAAGAGCTTTTATTCTATTTTATTTTTTATTTAATTTTATTAGTACATGTTTGCAGTGCATTATGTTTCCATCCCTGTGTGCAGTTGGAATGGGTATGTAACGCATTTTAACTCCTTTTTTGATCACCTTTCCTTCCCCTCCCTCTCCGCTGTCCATCTCTTGATCCCCTTCCCATTTGTGAAATATGTATTTCCTTACTTGCTATTATCTCTCTTTTATTTTGCTCTTTATTTGTTATTTGGGTTTCTCATATAAGAGAAACAATGTGATATTTAAAGTTGTATGTTTGGTTTATTTTGCTTAACATTATGGTTTCAAGGTGCGTCCATTTTCCTACAAACATCTAAAACTTATCTGCAGAGTAGTACTCCTTTGTGTCTAAATACTATGCGTTGTTTACACATTCTTCAGTTTATAAATGTACAGGCTGCTTCCAAGATGTAGCTGCTATTAATTGTGCTGTTATATAGTTTATAAATTTAATTTTCAGCTCAACAGTTTTGTTTAATCATTCCTAAAACTTATATAACATATTTAAATAACTTAATAATTTAAATAACATACTTTCACAGCTTTATGTGTAAAGCAAAGACACCAATTCATTACTTAGATATGCTGTAGTGTGCCATTGAATTCTAATCAGGAATTCGTTTAGGAATTCTGTCAGGGGTCTGGTGGCATACAGAGGGAGGGCAGTGATGGAAGCAAAGTGAAGGAGAACCTTACTCAAAATAGAGAACGCAAAAAGAAAGTGAAAAACAGAAATAGAAAGTAAGGAGAGGGCACTCAGAAAATGAAGCTTGTATGTTCTCTATTTAAGTCATCTGAACAAACCAAGGTCCTCAGAGAACCCACAGGCAGAGGTTCAGGATCACACACGCACCTCAGACAGCCCAGCAGCATCAGCAGGATTCCCAATGGCTGCGCCATTTTCTGTACTGGTGGCCCTGGTGCTGCTCGCCATCACGTCATCATGCTCTCTGGCCTGCTACCTGCCTCAGGCCTACAGCCAGAGGAACGCGAGGGCCTTGACTCTCCTGGGACAGATGAGGAGAATCTCCACTTTCTCCTGCCTGAAGGACAGAAAGGACTTTGGTTTCCCCCAGCAGGAGTTTGATGGCAAGCAGATCCAGAAGGCTCAGGCCATCTGTGTCCTCCATGAGATGACCATGCAGACGTTCAACCTCTTCATATCAGACAACTCATCCGCTGTCTGGGACAAGAGTCTGCTGGACATCTTCTGCACTGGCCTCCATCAGCAGTTGACTGATCTGCAGGCTTGCCTGACCCAGGAGGCGAGGATGGAAGAGGCTCCCCTGAGGCATGAGGACTCCAGACTGGCTGTGAGGAAATACTTCCACAGGATCATTCTCTACCTGAAGGAGAAGAGATTCAGCCCTTGTGCCTGGGAAGTTGTCAGAGCAGAAATCGGGAGATCCTTCCTTTCATCTCAAAAACTTGCAAGCAAGTTGAAGGACTAGGGAATGAGTCCTGATGTAAAATGGAAATGGTTCTCATCAACTGTATCAAACTTTCACAATTCTGCCATTTCAAGACTCTCATTTTGGCTCTAATCATAACAATTTTATTTATGTATTCTTTTCAGGAGTAGTAACCAACGTTGTGTTTAGCTCTACACAGAGTTGCCCTTTCAGCTGACCTTATAAAGATATATGAATCTATGTATTTGTCTACTTTAATATTTATTTATTTAACTTTTTATAAGATTTAAATTATATTTGTACACATAGTGTCATGTACACATTTAAATTTTGGTTAATAAAATGTGTTCTTTAAACGTATTCAATTTGTCATTTTGCTATTTCACTAACTTTGTATCATAGAAAACTTCTTGTATGTGTCTATTCTTTTAAAAGATACTCCAAGCTTTAGAGTGCAAGCTTATCAAAGCATGGAAGATGGTTCAAATTACTTATCATTATCAAACTCAGAGCATAAGGAAATCTAAACTAGGAAGCTTAGTGGAAGAGGACTCACTTAGCATATGTGAGGCTCTGTTTTCATCCACAGCCCTTCATAAAACTAAAAATAAAATCACACATCCCAGATTTTTGCAGATAAAGAAACCCATAAATAACAATCATGGTTAATATCAGTCATATGAACTGCTACACTGAAAAGAAGGAAAAGCCAATAAAATTTTCTCAGGTAAAGGTTCATTGAAGCCTGCTAGACCATAAAAATGAAAACTCAAAGTTGACTAGTAGCCATTTAAGTCAAATGTCCACTGCCATTTGGATGCATGACTTTGCATTGTACAAGGAAATTCTTGTGTGGCCACTGAAATCCCAACAGCGGAGGTGTTTATGTGGGGAGAGTTGAGAGAGAGAAAAAGACTCAAACTGGGTGCTGAGGGCTATACATCTTCACAGGAAAGGAACAGTCACAAGAAAAACAAATGTAAAAAATCTTACATTAGTAAGATAAGACACAGTGGTGATAAAAGTGTGTTTAAGAGCTGGATGTACTGGCACATACCTATAATCCCACAGCACTCAGGATGCTGAGGCAGGAGGGTTTCCATGAGCTCAAGGACAGCGTAAGCTGCACAGTGAGTTCAAGGCCAACCTGTACCACAGGAAGACCCTGTCCTAAGCTAACTAACTAAGTGTACTTAAGGAAATAGACCTGCTTAGGAGAGGAATTTTTGGAGTCACATAAAGTGTGCATTGAGTGGTCTCTTCAAGAGCACATATACTAAAAATTGGGACGATAAAATATGGATTGAAACTGCCCACTACATCTTTCCCTTTGCTTAACACCCTACTCACACAGAGCTGCATTCTGTTCATGTGCCCCTGGGTGTACAGGTTTCTGCGTCCTGATTGTATGAGTAGGATACAGCACCAGGCACAAACCCTCCCCTGCTGAAAACACTCAAATGGCTCATCAAGAACATGATTAAAATGAAGGAGTCAACTGGAGATCATGGAAGGAGGACAGAGATGATTAAAGTGTCCACCAGAAAAACGGCAGGATGTCAGGAAATGGCCACATCAGTTGAGCTAGTTTTTCTATCAGACCATAAAATCTGAATTCTGGATTTAGAATCCTTTGGATTCTCTCCCACAGTAGAAAGTAAAGCTGATTGATGTTGATACTGTACACACAGAGGTCTCCTTGAGGCACATAGACAACAAAAGTGTCCCCAGCATGGTTGTTACTGAGGCCACCTCACTCTGAACGCTACTGAAGGCGATGCATCCCAAATCATCTTAAATTCTGATCCCAGTGCAGATTCTTTTGAAAATAAACAGTGTAAAAGCAATATGAACAATGGGAACATGGAAGGAGTCTGAGTATTTGAGTAGCTGAGACAGAAGAGCCTTTCTAGGAGGCTACGAATTAATAATATGTGTATTAGAAGATCACAATTTCTCATGGGAAAAACCTTTGTGAATTTTTTGTCTTTGTTCATCAAAATAGAACCTTAATGGATCAATTCTCTGCCTTCCCTTGCAGCTCATGTATTCTGCACTCACTTAAAAAATTGGGACCCTTCCTGAAGATTAGGACTCTTAGAACACACCTGCATAAGTAACAAATTGGAACTCTTTACCATGAATGGAATAACTAAAGAACTATTATATTTCAGCTGTGAATGTTCATCATAATGATAGTGATGATTGGTCTTTAACAGATCAAGTAAAAAGGAGTGGAAAAAAAACTTCATTTCTCGTCTTAGAAAGGAAATTCCAACAAAGCCCACTGAAGGACCATCGTGAGCCCTGCTTCCTGTGATTCCATAGGAAGAAATCACTTCCAGCTCTGAAGGCTTTGAGACAGTATCTCAGTGTCTTGACAGCCTTTGAGACCCTGGACCAAGCTGTGTTGCCTGTGCACATGGCCTTTGCTCAGGTGGGATAAGTTGATTCTGGACTGGAAGAAAAGCTCTGTATGACTCTGTGGGTCATTGGTGTTCATGGACCACAGGCAGTTATGCCAATGTCTCAGCAATGAATGGATTTTTATTGCACATTTTTTCATGTTTGCCAAGCCAAAGTGATATTTAAAAGAAGCTTAAGCAACATAGAGAACGTAGAGACCAAGTTGTTTGGAAAATCAGCTGTTTTGATGCCAAGCTTAGACAGCTATGCTAATAGGATTGCTCTCTGAGTGAAGCCGACTTCAGTTGGTTAAGTAACCCTGTAAAGGATTACACTCAGACTTAAAACAAGTGTCAATAGAAATCTATTTTATGACAGTTAGGAATAATTCAAACCCCTAATACAGGATTTTGTTTGAAAGCCCTATTCTGGCACTTCCTCGCTGGCAACTCACCTGATCCTATGGCCTTAGTTTCTTAAATGTAGTGGTGAGCGAAAGTATTCATAGGGCTGTTGTATTAACCAAACACATACATTTTAAAGATTGTGCAGTGTGCCTTCCAGTGAGCGAGTTACTGCCCTAGAGTAGCCACCTTCTTATTTTTATATGCAGATCTACCTCAGAGTACTATTTGTGTATTAAGCATTATGTTATTGTTCTACCACTTGTTAGAAAATGCTGTCCAAAACTGGAATTCTGTGGACTTAAGGGAGAAGAGCCGAAGACCACGGAAAAACTAATTCTCCTGTCAGAGCAGTGACTGATGCCGATGGCCAGCAGGGCTGTGAGCCTCAGGGCAGGAAGTCCTCGCCAGCGCACAGGGTGACGCCGGTGTTGATCAGAGGCTCTTGGCCTTGTCTCGAAGAAACCAGGCACTCCCTCTCCAGCGCGGCGCCTCCCTGCAGGCTCTGCCGCTCCACAGCATCTGATCCGGAAATGGCTTCCGGCTCCCCAGTTTCTATCTAGCGGAACGTCACAGGAAGAAAGCAAAGTTAAATGGGCTTTCTAGGTTTTTTAAAACCTGCTGTAACAGATTCGTATCTGTGTGTTTCCAGAGCCCCACTTCGGGGGTTTTAGGGAAAGTCCCTGTTAAGATGACGTTACAAAATCTGAAAGTGAAAGAGATCCTTCCCCTAAGTCTTGTTTCCTAACCTGCTCACACAACGCGGACGCGGTTTGCGCCCCCTGCCTGACACGCGTCACGAGAGTGAAGAACTGTGGAGTGCCGGCTTCGCCACCTCCACCTTCCGTGGGTTCTCCAAAAGAAAAGCAGACATAGCACTTGAATGATGAATGTGGCAGTTCTTTTGGCATGTATCGTTACAAAAAAAAAAAAAAAAAAAAAAAGGAAGTCTCTAACTTGAGACAGGGCTTATCATCTTTAGGCAATAAGCAGCCCTGGAAAGAAAAGGGCTTACACGTGCTTCAAGAACTCCAGCCTGCTGTGTGGGTCATAACTTCCTGAGAGTGCACTGATAGCCCTATGGCAGTTGCCTCTTAAGATAAGTGTTTGCTTTTTTTCAAGGAAACAGTCACTTCAAGATTCTCTGTTTTTAGCCGGGTGTAGTGGTACACACTTATAATCCAGCGCTCATGGGGGCTGGGGATATAGCTCAGTGGAATAAGTGCTTGCCTAGCAAGCGCAGGGTCCTGAGTTCGATCCCCAGTACCGCAAAAAAAAAAAAAAAAAAAAAAAATCCAGCGCTCATGAGGCTGAGGCAGGAGGATTGCCACGAGTTTAAGGTCAGCCTGGGCTACATAAACAAGTTCAAGGCCAGCCTGCACTACACAGTAAGACTTGTCCAGAAAAAGTCTCTGTCTTTGACTTTTTTGACAAATTGATTACAATGTGCCCCTTAATTATAATGGTAAGTCCCAAGGAATGTATAGGTAGGGAACTTTGTCATTGTGCAAATATAGACACTACTTATGCAAACCAGATGCACATCTTACCACATACCCAGGCTATAGGAAATAGTTTATCACACCTAGGCTACAAACCAATGTAATACAATTGTATTTAAATATACAAAAGTATAGAAAAAGTATTATAAAAATATAGTGTAAAGATTTTTACAAAGGTGTGCCTGTACAGAACATGGACTGAACTTGCAATAATGGAATTGCTCTGAGTCAGTGAAAGACTGATGGTAACTGTGAAGACTTGGGACATCTCTGCACTCTACTGTGCACTTCATAAATGTTGTACACTTGGGCCACACTGAGGTTATCAATTCAGTAAAAATTTAACCTTGGTTTTCTGTAACATTTTACTTTATAACCTTTCAAATTTTTTAACCTTGTGACTCTACCATAACACTTAGCTTAAAACAGAAACACTTTTGATGTTCAAGAATATTTCTGTTTATGTCCTTATTCTATAAGCTTTATTTCCCCTAAATTTTTACTTTAAAAATTTTTTTTGAAAGATAAAGGCACAAACACATATTACCATAGGCCTACACAGGATCAGCCTTCATATCACTGTCTGCTGCTCCAACATCTTGGCCCATAGAAGGCCTCCAGGGATGGCAGCATGGTGGAACTGTGGTCTCCGTGATAACTGTGATGCCTTCTTCCGGGATCTGACAGGCATGTGTGAGCCTCTCCTAAGGAGTTATCACTCTTTCCAGAAATAGGTCCGTGGTGGTTTGCTTGCTTTGTTTCTGTTTTTCATCATATATTCTGTATAGTTTGGTTCTTAAATGTCCCTCAAAAGCTCATGTGTGGATGTCTTGGTCTCCAATGCATTCGTGTTCAGAGATAGGGCCTTTGGGACATGGTCAGGTCATGAGAGCCGTGAACTCATCAGTGGATTAATCCATTTATAATTGCATAACTTAATGGGTTTTTGGGAAGTGGTGGACATTTTAGGAGAAGGGATTAGTTGGAGGAAGTAGTTCACTGGAGGAGGCCCTGACAAAGAGTATATTTTGTCCCAGGGCTTTTACTCTCCTTTTCCCTCTCTCCTCCTCCTTCCCTTCCCCTCCCCTCCCCTGTCCTTCTTCATTTTCTTTCCCTTCCTCTGCTTCCATACCTCTCCCTCTCATTCTCCCTCTCTTCCTTCCTCTCTTTGTCTTCATCACCCTCACCATGAGATGAGCAGCTATGCTCTACTGTACTCTCCCCACCATGATGTTCTGCCTTGCCACAGACCCAGCAATGGAGCCAAACAATCATGGACTGAAACCTTTCCTCCTGTGGGTATGTCTCTCAGGTATTTTGTCACAATGACAGAAAGCTAACACAGACTTGCATTTAGGTAGATAAATTTCCATGAATATTCCTATTAAAGAATACCTTTCAATATCGGACTCCACGATTACAAGCCTTCTTTTAGTTGACACATGAAAATGTACATACTTAATAGTTATCATGTGATATTTCAAAACACATACATTATCAGGTTAAATATATCTATCTTTTCACATGCTTTCTCTCTTCTTTACAGTGAAAATATTCAAAATTTCTTTCCCTAGCTTTTTGAAATATGTAGTACATTATTACTACATGTTTTCCAACTTCTTAAAGAGCTTTCTGAAGTCTGCAGAAGTTTCTGGGAATCATCTCAAGTAAAAAAAAAAAAAAACCCTGTATTTTTGAAATAGTGGTTTCTTTCAAAGATCTGCAGTCTTAGAGTCCAGCAAGTCACATCTTTCTCCATCTATCTTTATAGCCTGAGGGTTTATGAGGGTGTCCCTACCCCACTCCATAATCATTGTTTTTGTTTTCTGGATCACACTTCCTGTTTTTTATATTTCTCCCTTTTTTTGCTTGAGGAGTATACATTCTAATAATACAATGAGGCAGCTCTGGAAATCAGTCCCCTCGGTCCCCCAAGAGTTTGTTGTGGGGTTTTGTTTGTTCATTAAATGACTTATCAGTCTAATTATTTAAGTACAGGATGATCAAAAATTGCATATTTTTCATTAAATTTTATAAGATAATATAACCAGAAATATAAATACAATAATTTTGTCAAAACTTTTAAATTCAAGAATCAACTATTTGAAATGACACCTGCCCAAGCGATGCTCAGGGTAGTCATTATGTAAACAAATGCACTGCCCAAGTGATGCTGTCTTGGGATAAACTATTAAATGGTTAATGATATTTCTGAACTAACTCAGTAAGATCCCTAGTTGGTGTCATGTGTATCCCCTCAAGTATTTAATCTATCTCCTTAGTTGTCAACTTCTGGAATGAGAGATGTTCCTCAGTACTGGAACCAATAATCTCTCCATTTTTGCCGTGCTCAAGTATGGTCTCAATACTCAAATAGGCTGTTAACAATCCTGTCTTAGCCTTCACTTCCTGCTGTGACACTAAAGGTCAGTCCAAGATGAGAGATTAGGATTTTCTTAGTTATTTCCTGAGTATTTGTAAACCTGTAAATATCACAATAGCCCTTCTACACTCCTAAGGACATCTTGTTCCTTAACTTTGCCTTTTAAGCCTTTAAGTTGGTCATTGTTTGCTCCAAATGTTATAAATCACCTCTGGTAGCCATTACATTAAAACACTCATCTAGAATATTTTGGATGAACTCCTAGGGACAGCATTTTGGCACTGGGTGATCTCTGGGATGGGCCAAATTAAGTCTTTTCACTGACATCTCAGATAAGAACAATCTTTAGGAATGAGGCTTTGAAATACTCCAGCCCAATTTGCCTCCTCTTGCAGCCATGGGTATAACATGTTATCTTTTAGAACTACTGCTGAGATTGAGTCTCTAGTGGGACTAGTGCAAGTGAAAATGCCATGGACTTTGTTGTGCTTTCTGAGATTCAGCTGTTTTTCTCAAATATGTTCTTCTGGGAAGCAGACTTAATTTCCTATATTCTGAAAAACCCATTCTGACAAATTTTGTAGGTTTTCTCTGCTTTTTTGGAGAGACAAATTTCCAGAGATAGTGCTCTGCTACTGTTGGTAATGGCAGCTGTATCCACTTTTATAATAAGTATTTTCAGAACCTTACCCTCAGTGGCAAAACTGGGCCATTTGGGGCCATTAGTTTGGACATGATGTCAAGATTTGATAATTCTAAGGATTCTTAGTTTCACAGAACATAATCAAACACAGCTATGTTGTTCTGATTTGTTTTCTATGTGACTAAATGTTTTCTTTTGTGGATCATTTGATGAAAATTAAAAATAATCAGATCAATTTTAGGAGTCTTGGTGTTTTTCTATTTTTATACAATGGAGTATTACTCAGCTATCAAGGAAGATAAACTAGGGGCTTTTATAGGTGAATGGATGCAACTAGAGACCACACTCATAAGTGAAATAAACCAGACCCACATGTGTAAACATTGTATTTCCTCCCTACTGTAACAACCTGAAAGAGTAAATAAAACCTCAAAGTTACAATAGATATTGCAAAAGGGTAAAGAAACTATTCAAATAGGAAGGAGCAACTGGGATGAAGGAGGGAAGAGGAAAAAGAAAGAAGGAAAAGGAAAAATATGTACATGTATACACAGGATAGCTAGGATAATTGTACTACTAATATCTGTTGGTTTATTGAAAGGAACTGTTAATGTGTAATTGCTTGATCCCTCTTGCATGCCTATATCTGGTTATATGTGCAACTATTTTGAAGATGATATTATGTAATATAAGAATCATTGTTTATATCCTATCACCATGTTTTGAAATTCTATATCATTTTTATTGTTCTCTGTGCTGTTTTGCTCATGTATTAATTTTTGCTATTTTGGTTTTTCTCTTTAAAATGAAAAACAAAATTTATATATATATACAAGGATAGCTGGGATAGGTGTATTGCTGATGTCTGTGGTTTAGTGAAAGGAACAGTTGATGCTTAAAATTTTCTTTTTTCTTGGTCAATTTTGTACACTTGAATCTGGTAATAAGAATGACTGATCTGAAAACAACAATATGCGGTATAAGAACCATTGTTGGACTACCCATCTTGTATGGTGAAGCTCTGTATCATTTCCAATTTTTTTAATTACTTGCTACTGTCTTTGATTGTTTGATCAACCTTACATTCTTACGTCCGGTGGAATGAGCAACTTCATTGAAGATAACAGTATGTAACGTAGCAACTATTGTTAATTCCTATCATTTTGTTTTGAGGTCATGTATAGTTTTTGTTGTTTTTTGTTCTTGTTTTTATTTTGTCTTCATTGTTGTTTTGTTCGTTTTTTGATTTTAAAATTTAAAAAGTAAATAAAAATAATCAGATTACCTTTGTAGTAGAAAGATGAATACAGAGATCTCAAACTATAAATTTCACATTTCTAGGATCATTTTTTTAGTTCTTTGTGCTTCATTTATCCATTCTTTGTTCTTAGATGGGTAGGACATAAAAATGCCTTTTATTTTATTTCAATTTCCTGCATTTTTCGCAGCTGGAGGTCATCATGGAAGAGGGAGCAGTATGACCTATCAAAACCAGTATTTCCCCTATACCCAGTAGATGGCAGTACCACATCAATTTATCTACCAGGTTAAAAGGACAGACAGTTCCAAAACAGCCAGAAGAGCGGAGAAGGAATGTTGCCTAAGATCTCTGTTTTCTCATTATTTTAGGTTGATCCATTCACTGTTAATCTGGATCGCCAAAGGAAGGCCAATAGAGACCTACAGAAATACGTAGTTGGAAATTATGGCAAGATCATAATCCTACATTTTATTTTCTACAGTCAGACCTAATAGGATTCAGATGCTTTCTTGGATATAAGTTGAGAGGAAAAAAAATTCAAGGAATCATCCATATGGTGCTAAAGTACAACTTTTAGTTATTTCCTTAATTACAAGTGTATTTTGCTACAATTTCAAATCTCTTAAATCTTAAAATTACGTCAGAAGATTTTTGTCTAAAGATAACACTACTATCACCGCTGAAAGATATTTTAAATTCCACAATAACTGTCCTTAGAGCCAATGTACAAGCTAGACAAGAATATCACATTCAAAGGTTCATAGTTGTGTGCTCATCTTAAAACAAGTAAAGTTTAAAGTTGATCACCGGGCTGGGGATATAGCTCAGTTGAATAAGCGCTTGCCTGGCAAGTGCAAGGTCCTGAGTTCAATCCCCGGTACCACACACAAAAAAAATAAAAATAAAAAAAAAATAAAGTTGATCACCATCGTACTGACTAGCTGACTCCTGAAAACTTCCAGTGATTATATTTGGAATAGTGTCATATAGCATCCAAATTACATGTTTAAAAGCATTTAAATTATTATCTTTGTATTTTCTAAAATCAGGAGTCAATTTCTACTCACTGACATCTTCGACCTTGTCACCTATTTGTCTATAAACATAAATTCACATGCATATCTACTGATGCTCTGTCTTGTACACACACTTACTATGCTGACTAAAAATCAACCATTCCAGTAAGAACTTTCAATAAAAGGTAAAATCAGTTAAAACTGTGAAATATTTTTAAATATTTACTTTTATAATAGTATGAAAATTTTAATTCAAAAATTAAGACAAAATTTGAAGTTTCTTTTAAAAATATATACTTTAAGAAATTGGAAATTTAAGAGATCATGATGTGTGAAAAAAAAAAGATGTAACGTTAAAAGTAAAGCATAGATCTACCTAATTCAGCAACAAGCAAATCATGTTTAAGATAATAAATACAAGTGCCTGAGGAGATAACAATCAGAAACCGAAGCGAGGTCTTCTCCCGTAGGGCTCTCCAGACCCGCCACCACGGCTCTCCAGACCCGCCACCACACAAGTGAGTAACCAAGGGCTTGAATGGGCCACACCTCGGCCCTGCCCAGTGGGCTGGGCCTGGCTTTGAAACATAGGCTAACCCCTCCCCCACGTAGACGAAGCTCCCCTGTGGAGATCACTGCGCTTCACAGTGTTGACAGAGTGGCCCTGTCTAGGCCTGTCACCCTCAGCGACCAAACCACGCAGATTCTGATTCTGGGGTGACTTCTGTGTCCCTAGTGGAGGAGGCCACACCTTCTTGCCACTGGAGGAATAAAAGTCTCTCCTGGAAGGTGAGGGAGCCTGGGCTGAGGATGGGTGGAACCTTAGTAGGCCACGGGCAGTTGTCATTCCACCCTTGGCTAATTGGAAATGATCAACACCCTTTGGGAAGATTTACTGGCCATTTTCAGAAGGTATGTGTATATCATGAAAAAGCTGCTCTCCACATTCTCTCCAACCTTTTAAAAGAAAGCTTGTCCCATCTGGAAATACAGATGTAAAGAAGTTGCCAGTGTATGATAGAAAATCACATGTCTTGGAAACGCCCATTTGTTTTTATAAAATAACAGAACATAAAAGTCTCCTGAAGTGACTCTTTGAAATGGAGTTCATTAGACTATCTGGAGAAGGGACACTAGAATGACATTTGTCCACATTTGTAGGGTAGAAGGCATGGAGCAGAAGACAATGAGAAGAAAGGATCCGGTACCAAACTGGTTACATGTAGAAGATGTTGTTTGTATTGTAATCATTGCTTTATGTGTGCATTTTAGTTCTCATTACTATGTACAGAGTCTGCAAAAACAATTGTATACACACTCAGGAAAAGAAAAATAGTATAGAATTTTATTAACAGATGGTGTTACTTTCATATGGCGGTCCCTAAAGGATGTCCTATATAACAGAAAACTCACTACGCTGCCAGACCTTAGAGAAGAAATGGAAAATGCATGTGCAGCAATCTCAATGACCAGGGCTCCCCAAGCAGAGGTTCACCACACTAATAAATGTCTGGAAGCTCATGGCCACCACTCTTGTAATTACAGAGGCCAAAGGTAACTTGTATTAATCTCATGAGGTCCCAATAACTCTAGTATTAAAATACTCATACAAGTGTTTCTTTTCCTAAAGTGTGTATATGGTTTTTTGACAATGCTAAGTACTTTACTGACATATCTGGTCTTTGTAGATATTCTCAAGCACCTGATACATGTTAAAAAGTAGAAGTAGTAAAATAATGTATTTTATAAATTTTTTTCTTAAAACTCATGAAGTGTTATTTTGTGAGGGGAACAGGCAAATCCCCTCTTGAGTAGTTATGCACTATTTCTCTAAAGAGAAAGAAATGCAGAGTGCTATGCTAGTGTACATATAGCAAAGCAAGTTGCCGGTGTCCCTTATGTCTTTGCATTTTGTTTTACTTTGCTGTGTATATAGGCTATATAAAGGACAAATGAATCTTCTTACAACATCCAGTCTTCCTAGATGTTAAAAACATTGCAAGTTTTGACAAAAGTAGTTAGTGAACTAACAAATTTTGTACATTTGCATTAAAATTCCTGGGAAAGATTGTCTTCTGAAAATTTGAGCATGTTAGCTCATTGGGTTAGTGGAGAAGGGAGGGATTCTAGACTAGAACACACATGTTTTCAAGATCTTTTCAACTATCCTTGTATATGTCCAGTTTAATCAAGACTGTTACAATAAATTGAGTCCTTACTTGAGACATTGTTTCACCTAGATGCTTAGAAGTAGCAAAATATCACCTTGTAAATATTATTTATTTTGAAATAAACAGTGTATGAAATATTGTTTTTTGAGAATGGAATGGAATAGTTAAATCATCTGTTGAGCAACATGGTACTATCTGTGCTTGGTGGCTTGGAGGAGGTGGAAGGGAAGCAATTGCAAAAGATAGTGTACTAGTGCATTTGTGTTTGGACATTCACAGGCATTTTTCTGTATGTTTTGTGGGTTTTGTTTTCCTGTGTACCTACTGTATATAGCAGGCAAATAAGTCCAAATTTTGCAACATTTAGTCCATAGATATTAAAGAGATTGCCAGTATATGACAAAGTAGTTAAGTTAGCACATTTTGTATACTTTGTGTTAAAATACATAGAAAAGCTTTCCTCTGTAAATGAATTTTACATCTCTAATGTTACATATGCCTATGCTTGTCCACTGGGTTGAAGGCAGAAAGAAGGAAGTGAGGAGGGACTGGTTAAAGACCAAATGGTCATATTTAGAAGATACTTCAGATTATAACTATTGCTACACATACAATTTTATTTATGAGTGTGTATGATAACAGACAAGGTTTTAAATGAAAAATCTAGTTGTACTTATGTAGAAGTGTTTGATACATTTAAAAGTAGAAGTAGTAGAATAATACTTTCTGTAAATAGCTTTAAAACTTGATAGAAAATACTATGTTTGGAAATAGAATATTTAAACCACGTCTGAACAGTATACTTTCAGAGCTTGTTCATTGGGTTGAAGGAGGTGGGAGGGAAGAAGTTGTAAAAATTACTTTGTCAAATGCATAGTAGAAAATTTCAGCTTATCCGTTGCTGTTATGTTACATGCATTTCATTTAACTTTGCTATACTATTTATATACTGGACTTAGGGCCCTAATTTTATAATATGTAGTCTCTAGATATTAAAGAGGTTGCCAATGTATGACAAAAGTAGTTAGTACTCACCAGCCATGTGGTAGATGCCTGTAATCCCAGCACTTGGGAGGCTGAGGCAGAAGGATTGCTGTGACTTCAAGGCCAGCCTAGGCTACATAGTGAGTTTAAGGGCAACCTGAACTACAGAGAAAGACCTTGTCTCAAAAAAAAAGTAGAGTTAGTAAACTAATCCATTTTGTATACTTTGTAGTAAAATTCATAGAAAGACTGTCCTCTGAAAAGGACTTTTGGATGTGTCATTGTAAAATCACATTTGAGTGACATGTGCCTATATCACATGTGACAAGGAGAGAAGAAATTGGAAGAAATTAAAGATTCTAGGATATAATGCTCCTACTTAGAAGACACTTTCAGATATAACCATTGTTACATGCATGTAGCTTATAGCACTACTGTGTATATAGTGAACAAACTTGAATCTACATTTGCAACGTCTCATCTTTCTAGATGTTTAGAAGTGCACAAAGTATGTTAAAAGTAGAGGTACTAAACAACACATTTTGTAGATATCCTTTCATTAAAATTAAAAATGGAATACTGTCTTTCGGAAATGGAATGATCAAACCACTGGTGTAAGCAGTAGATGTATTTGTGCTAGTTCATAGACGAAGAAGGAAAAGAAAGTGCAAAGGACTCTAAGGCAGTGTGGTTTTGGTTAAGTAAGATTGACCATTGTTCCTTATGTCTGTGCATTATATTTTACTTTCCTGTGTATGTAGTTTTATATAAAGGACAAAGGAGTCCTAATTTATATCTAGTCTTTCTTGCTGTCTTGGTGAGTGTGCTGCTGAATTCATGGGATGTGGATGGGGAAGTTTAGCAAGTACATTTTAGTTAATACTGCTGGGTATTAAAGGTCAGATCCTACTGCCCATGTTATGGTAGAAGTTGCAGAATAACCCTCATGTAAATGTTCTTTTGTTAGCTTTTAGGAAGAGGCATCTTCTGGAAATGACCTTTGTTGAAGCCACCTCTTGGAGCTAGACATGGTCCTGTGCTTAGTCACTGAGGTAGTGAAGAGGGAAAAGGGAGAATGAGGGTGAGGGTTCTTTGCTAGTATCTCTATATCTGGGAGATTATTTTAGGTTATAACCCTAGGTCTGTATGTGCATTTTTGGTAAAGTACTTGGGCTTATTTTGCACAAAGTTCATACTCTTGTACAGCAACTAATCTTTATAGATGTCCTGAAGTGACAATATATGATAAAAACTATAGGCAATGAGTTAGACATTGAAGTATCTTTTTGTTATAATGGATAGAAAAGATGCAGCTTGGACTTAGAACTGTTAACAATCCTTCTGGGAAGACTGTGTCAGGACTTGTCATTAGGCTGGCAGCAGAGGGGCAGAAATAAGCATACAAGGAGAGATGTGGGCAAAGTGTTCTGATTTAAATTTTGGTGAGAGGCATCAATGTGTGTGTGTCTTCTAGCTATACTATCAGAATGTGTTAATAATTCAGTGGGAACATACCTTCTTGCTAATATCTTAATGGCAGAATCTGATAACTCTCAGATACCATAGAGAAGAACAATGGAGTACTACTGAGCTTAAAGAAAGATATACTTGAGGCTTTTATAGGTAAATGTATGCAACTCGAGACCATACTCACAAGTGATATAAGTCAGACTCACATGTGTAAACATTGTATTTACTCCTTGGTATAAGAAACTGAAAGAGTAAATAAGATCCACAAGGTACAGTTCAAGGAGATAAGCAAAACAGAACATTTTAGGAGTGTGTGGATCTGTGAAGAACTTATGCACAGAAAGTTGATTTCTAGATTGTGCACTGGAATGGTAGTTTCATACAGTGGCAGGTATATAGCCCTGGGGCCAACACATAACCTGGAGCTTCTCTTGTTTTCCCAAGAAGACCTCATTTTCAGAAACATATATCACTTTCCACAGTGCTGTGTTCACAGAAGTATGGCGGTTTAGAGGTCCACAGGCAGAAGATCCTCAGAGAAGCTAGGACACAGTTCATGATATCCCTTCATAACCAGAAGAGCTTACTAATATCTATTTTGTCTCTTCACTGGTATCATTCATCATGGTCTTCTCTATCTGTCCCCTTAGGTGTGACCTGTCTCAGAGCATTCACAATTCAGTGCCAAATGAGGTCAATTTCTCTTCTTTCTTATGTGAATAACAGGACCAAGTTCAAACACCCCCAAAAGCAGTTAAGTCCATCTGTATCCACCACAAGAAGCTTGAGCAGATATTCAGGTAATTTTTCAAAATCACCAGCTCCCAGTGGCCCTCTGAGTTGCTGTGCTGCTCATACTATGGATGATATGTGCCAGCCCTGTCTGCTCTCTGGACTGTGAGCTGCATCCAAGCCACAGAAACTCTAAAACCTTTACATTTTTTAGTCAAATGGACATAGTCTTCATGCTTTCATGTCTGAAGGCCAGGACTGACTTTGGACTTCCTGAGGTGCTAAGAAAAGGTGCTAAGATCTACCTAAGATAAGAATCAGCTAGAGATGGCACAAGTTACAGCCATCATGTATGAGATGCTTCATATAAAGCATCTCTTTGCATCAGCAAGTATTATGCAATTTTGGATGAGGCCCTTATTGTACTATATCAGTAGTTTAAATACCTGGAGAATTATCTGGGAAAGAAAAAGTAGGATAAACAGTGATGCTTGGGAAGTGAGGACTCCAGGTAGGCTATAAGGAACTACTTCCAGGGATTTGGGCTGCATCTGGAAGAGATGTACTATAGCAGCTGTGCCTGGGAGGTTGTGAAGGTGGAAACCAATATATTCTGACTGTTGTAATATTTATTTACTGAAATTATTTGAAATTCTTAAGCTAATTACCATTTTAAACATCCAATATTTATTGAACAATTTTTCCTATTACATTTTGTACAAAACTACTGTTTATTTTTCAGCTGTGAGGAAATGAAAGCAACTTTTAGTTACACATACCTGGAATAAAAACCTAACCCACAGTCTGATTTCATAAAATATCCCTGAGCAAACTGAGGCAGGAGGATTACAGTGAGTTAGATGCCATCCTGAGCTACATTGTGAGTTCAAGGCCAGCTTGCACTACATAATAAGACACTGCCTCAAAAAAAAAAAAAGGTAATCTGTGGAGAAAAGCCCAAGGGCGTGGGCACAGTCACCTGCTTGGTGCTTATAACAAGGGGAGACACTTTGAAGTTGAGTGCACACCGAAGTAAGCCGTCACCTTTCTGGGGGTCTTGAAGATTTGTGGCTGATGAAGAGTGAGTATTCAACTCATGCCCTGGCCCTGATGTCTCATTTCTCACTACTATATGCTAAACATTTCAAGCGTAAACTAAAGGATCCCTTCTAATCAAAATAAGTGTACTAAAATTTACATTAAAATACCCTTCCAAGATAGTTTCTTAACTCCCCCCCAAAATCGCCACTGATCCTATAGGTGAATTTGGGGAGCTAAGATAGGTAAGGAAAAGTTAAGGCTGTTGGAAGCGGAAAAAGGCGGTTGGAGCTAGTGGAAGCTGTCGGTTGTTTTGGAGGAGCTCATCAGGCTGACCTTTCTGAAGAACTTGGCTGTTTTCATCCTCTGAGGAGCTCGAGACCTCGTTAGCACTGAGAATGGCTTTGGTTCACTTTGTGGGAGCTCTGGTCCTCACTTTGAGCATTGCTTCCTGGCTCTGGAGGGAAGATGGTGTGTCTCCTGGAGAAGCTTGCTGTGTTGGCTTCCCTGATGGGAACTCGGCTATCTTGATCATTGGAGGAGATCAGGACCTCACTGTTGCTGAAGATGGCTGTGGTACCTTTCAGGTCAGCTCTGGTTCTTCTGAGTGTTGCTTCCTGGCTCCAGTGCAGATCTCTCAGCCTACTAAAACAGACCCTTTATCCCGCTGGCACAGACTTCCTCAATTCCACCACTGAACTTTGGGCCTTCCCAGCGCGGGTCCATGAAACAGGCCTGCATGAGACATTGTCGTGGGCTGGGCCTCCAGTTGGATTCATGGGAGGCATTGTTATGAGCTCTAGGTATTCAGCTGGACTCATGTAGAACATTGTCACAGGATCCAGGGCCTCAGCTGGATTCCTTCATCCTAGTGTGTGAACAGATTTCCTTCACTTTTGTGTATCATTCTTTGGGTGACTTATAAATAATCACATAAAGTATGTGTCCTGTATTATACTGTTTTACCTTGCACAATAACGCCTCAAACCAACACATTATATACTAAGATACAAAGTTGAAAAAGATTTTTCACTTTTGTCTCAGGTTGCATATAAGCTTGTTTGCCTAAAGAGAAAAAAAGGTGAGGTTAGCAAATGGTCTGAGCCTGAAAAATCAAGAGAATGAGGACATGTTAGCATTCCTCAGATTCAGACTCATTGATATTCAACCAGAAAGAGTCTGATTATTACATAGAAATTGTTTTCAGAAAAACCCAGATTAGATGAGAGAAGATATCAGGAAGATATCAGGAAACAAAATAAAATTCACCAGACTTTGTTAGAGAATCACAATAAATCCAAAGGTGGGGGGTAGTAATTGCTAATTTGTGTGCCTGAATATGATTACCTATAAATTAAGGATAAAATTAAAGACATCCAAATTAAAAAGGAAGGAATAAAACTATCTCTATTTCCACATGATATTACCTTAAATGTAACAAATCCTAAAGAATAAACACATGTGTGTACACACAGACATACACAACTATCAGAACCAATGAATGAATTCAGCAAAGTTGCAAGATACAAGATCATCCCAGCAAATCAGTTGTTCATTAGCAATAATCTGAAAGATACAATTTAAAAAAATATTCCATTTACAATAACATCAAAGAGGATAAAACATGGTAGTCGAGGCAGCCAGAGGTACAAGATTTATACACTGAAAACTATAAAATATTGCTGAAAGATATTATAGAAAGATATCCCATGTTCATTGATTGGAAAATTCAATATTGTTTAGATGTCAGTATTTCCCAAAATGATCTATAGGTCCCATGCAATTCTAATTCAGACAGAATTATACAGCCTTGCAGAATGCAAAAGCTTATCATAAAATCCCTATAAAATTGAAAGGACCTCTGGAGAGCCAAAACAATCTGGAATAAGATCAAATTTTTTAAATTCAGAATGGTTAAAAACAATAGACAGAAAACCACTCTAGGGCTTGAATGCTCCTATTAGAACCCCAGGAGTAGGATGCTATTTTTTTATATCTTCACACAGGAAAGGGAAGTAGACTGTGGCCAATTTCCTTATCTGTAAGACTTAAAATGATTATAGTATTATTACATAAAACTATGGTGATAATTATTTGCTTTAATTTATACAATGTCCTCAGAATGCTGGGTGCTTCTTATGTGTTAGCCTTTCTGTTTGAATGTGGTTACAAGATTATTCTCTAATGGTCTCAATGTGTGAGCAGGAGAAGTGAGGCCATTCCAAGAGAACTGGCCAGGGAACTTTCCAGTGATAGTTTGATTATTTACAAGGAAGAGGCAGAATTAGCCATTGACTGGACTATTACAAAATTAAGATTGCAAAAATATCCAACATTATAGAGAAAACTATATTGCTACTAGTATATATACTAGCTGACTACAAGGGCATATCTTTTTTTTTTTTAGTATCAGGAATTGAACTCAGGACCTTGCGCATGTCAGGTAGGCATTGTGCTACTGAAGTATATCCCTAGCCCAAGGGCATATTGTAAATCACTGATTTCTGTTTCTGTGTTCAGGAAGTTAAAGGTTTTCATTAGAATAACATTAAGTAACTTCCAGACAACCAGAAAAATCCCCTGATCTGTGAAGATAAGATGCACTCCTCTGGACCAGGCTGCCAAACAAGGGGAGTAATCCTCACCCCTTTCTTCTGATGCGGTTTTACAACTCACATTTAGTTTCCTTTTCATTTGTTACATCACCCTTATTGCTATTTTTGCACTACCCAGTTCATGATGCAATTCCTGATGGTGGAGTAGAATTAGATTTAGTTGTGAGTTTTAACAATGTGGAGAACATTGCCTTGGGCTGTTTCACTTTAAAGAGCCAGAAACTGACTCAGAAACTGGAAGCTTGGGAAATGGGTAATAAAGCAGACATATGTGTTAGTAGAGGAGGTGGAGATGATTCTTATTTTAACTCTACCTATTCAGAGTTCTCTAGAGAGCCAAAAATATTAAAATAGGTAGAAGAATGGATAGACAGGCAAGAGAATAGCTGGTAAGTAAATTGGTTTGCATGACCATAGTGACTCTGAAACTGCACAATACATGGGGGGGG
>PVLD010020859.1:0-32836 GCA_004027595.1 Dinomys branickii | reverse complement strand
TGCAGGCAACGCATTGTATCACTGGTGTAAGAACCCGAGCGTGGGAATATAAACTAAGAGACATGAAGGAAATCTGTTCAAAAACAAAGAACAGATGGGATGAGGGAAAGGAGAAAAGAAAGAGACAGAAATGTATGTATGTATATATGAATATACATATATGCAGGAGGGCTAACATGGTTCTACTATTGTATTATATTACTTAATGCTAAGGAATAATTGATGACGGGTTATTTGATCAATATTGTATGTCTGTATGTATTATCCTGAACACACACTTCGCAGATATCAATATGCAAAGCAGCAACTATTGGTGTTTTTTTTTTTTTTTTGCCTGTTTTATTTTCTGTCTTTGGATGTTTGGTTTTTGTGTTTTTATGTTGTTGAGAGGATTAATGGTCTGACCAATTTTGCATGTCTGTATGTGGGTTCATATATTTACACTTCGAAGATATCAATGGATAAAGCAATAACCACTGTTGAGACCATGTCACCTTGTCTATAGATCAGTTGTGATTGTACTATTTTTTATGCTAATTGGTGTCTGTTTGTTAATATGTTTTTGTACTTTTATTTAAAAAAAAAGAATCAATGAATCTGAGAGCTAGTTCTCTGAAAAAATAAACAAAATAGATAAACTATTAGCTAAACTTACCAGACGAGGCAAATGAGTCACATCAATGCCATTAGAAATGAAAAAGGCAAAATTGCAATGAACACTACTAAAATCCAGAAGACAGAAATTACTATGTATAAAAAATTGTACTCCCAGGCTAGTGATACAGCTCAGCAGCACAGCACCTTCCCGGCAAGTGCAAGGTCCTGAGTCTGATTATTCCCAATACCAAAAAAAACAAAAACAAAAACAAAAAAACAGAAACAAAATCTCCCCCCCCAAAAAACAATTTGTACTCCCAACAAACTGGAAAATCTTGAAGAAATAGACAGATACCTAGATACATATGAATTGCCAAAATGGAACCAAGAAGACATAAAAATTCTGAAGAATTCAATAGCAAGCAATGAAATTAGGGCAGTAATAAAAAAAACCTACCAACTAAAAAAAGCCTAGGACCTGATAGATCCTCTGCTGAATTTTACAAGATCTTTAAGGTTATAACACCAATAGTCCTCAGACACTTTAATGAAATTGAATGGGAGAGAATCCTGCCAAACTCATTTCTGGAAGCCAGCATCACTCTTATCCTCAAACCGGACAAAGATATAACTAAAAAAGAAAACTACAGGCAGATCTCCTTAATGAAAATAGATGCAAAAATCCTTGTCTTAGTTACTTTTCTCATTGCTGTGACAAAATACCTGACATCCAAAGTTAAAGGAGGAAGGGTTTATCATAGCTTATTATAGAATTTTCGATAGTTGGCTGGCTCCAAGGCAGGATGGCATGGCAGAAGGGTGTTTCAGAGGGGAAACAGCCCATGGCAAAGTAGGGCAGGCAGAAAGCAACAAGCAGCAAGTAAGTGACAGTAGAAGCCTTTTTGTTCCTCACATTCCATCCAGGCTACCCATCCTTGGACAGTTAGCACTCATACTCAGAGTGGAGTACCCTGAATCCCAGCATCACGCACCCCAGATCCAGTCACCTCCAAAAAGCCCCACCTGTGAGGCCCACACATGAGGTTTTGGGAGGACATCTAGATACAATCCATAACAATGCCTAATAAGATATTGGCAAATAGAATACAACAATTCATCAAAGAAGTCACCCATCATGATCAAGTAGGGTTTATCCCAGGGATGAAAGGATAGTTCAACATATGCAAATTAATAATTGTAATATACCATGTAAATGGTAGCAAAGATAAAAAGCACATGATCATACCAATGGATGCAGCAAAAGCTTGGTCAAAATCTAATACATATTATGATTTTAAAAATCCTGAGGAAAGTAGGTATAGAAAGATCTTATCTCAATGTGATAGAAGCCATCTATGATAAACCAGTGGCCATCATCAGATTAATGGGGCAAACTAGAAAGCAGGAAGGCTGGTGCAAATACCCCATGGCCACCCACCCACAGCTTGCCCCAGCTTGGTTACCCAGACCTGAGTCTGTGACTTCTTTCCATCTGAAAATCATTTAATGGCATGGCCTGCTGCACCCCCGGCAGGAGCAAGATTCATCAGATTGGCGGCAGGGGCAGTATTTTGGGTCTGCAGCTCTGCCCTGGACCTTACTCTTTCTGAGCCTTGGTTTCCCACCATCACATTTGGAGGCAGGCCCAGGTGATCCAGGCCTGAGTTTTCAGTTCCTCAGACTCAGACCCTGCTCCTAACTGCAGGTCTCCTATTTGGGTAAAGTCCTTCACCACTGTTTCAGGGGCTCCCTCTTCCTCCAGACTTCCTGGGGACTTAATGACCTTACTGTTCGCTAGACAATTACAACATCATGTGCCTCTCTTCCATTATTTATATCTCGTTCCAGCCCTGTTCTTAAAAAACAAAAACAAAAACCTCAGTTCCCCATGAAGACTGAATGCCCTCAGAAGGGTGGGACAAAAGTTGTGTTTCTAAAGATTTATTTATTTATTTATTTATTAGCTCTGAAAGTCCAACTTTAACTGCAGAGAGATATTGCAGACAGCGGCAACCAGCTGGAAGTGTTTGGTCTAAATGCCATACCATTCCTGGCATGCTGGGAACAAGTACAGACTCCAAAATCACATCAGATACAGTACCACAGTTAGTGCATGGTATTTATGATTATTACCAGGGCAACATGCTTATCTTGTTTCAATATTACTTTATTGCCTTACGTGAGAGCCAAGCAGAGAAATAAATGAGCAATACATTGTTAGGACTAGGGGACCTTGACCACAGTGCCTCAGCCTCATAACAGATAAGATCTGTGCCTGTATGACGCACATACATTGTGTACAGAGACCAAGGACACAGCCCTGCCTAACTTCTCCAAATACGGCCTTATGAGTCTCACACAATAGCTAGGGTTTGTCCCAGTAGTCCTGGAGCCTGAGAGGAAGTTACTCCAGAGCTCTCTCCTTACCCACCAATGTGTGGCTGCACAGGGTAGGATCTGAGACTGAGGCATTGACCATAGTCTCATGCACGTTGGACCCCAGAGTCTCAGGTGGCCTGGGTTTGCTTCTGACCAGTTGCCTTAGGACCTCTGCTTTTGCCCATGGTAACTGTATACTGCTTTATGTCCTCTTAGAAGGACATAAAGCCCCTGCCTCTAGGGGTAGTGAGCAGATCAGATGAATGGAACCTTCAGGAGAGGGCATGCAGGAGAAGCCAGCAGAGAAGGGGGGCTCTGGGTAGCAAAGCAGGAGGCCAGGAGGGATGTGAAATAAACAGGGAGGAACTGAGAATTACTGACTACTTGGGCAGAGGGTATGTGAGAATGTCATGCCACTGATCAGACTTGGAAGGCAGGAAAGTATAACATGGGATTGTGTTGGTAAACTGGTCACACTTTTCTCTCATTGCTGGCACAAAATACCCAACACCCAAACTAAAGAGGGGAAGGGATATTTAGTTCACCGTTGGAGGTTTCAGTCCATAATCATCTGGCTCCAGGGCAAAGTGGCATAGTACAGCGGCAGCACGTCAAGGTGGCAGAAGACAGCAAAAGCAGCAAGAACAAAAGGGAGGAAGAGCAAGTCTCTTTTTGTCTCTTATATTGTAAGCAGGCTACCTCTCTCTAGGGCAGGTGTGTGTAGCACTCACACCATCTCCCTGCCCTCCTCTTGCATAGGATGAAGATATTTACAAAGTGAGGATCCTAGCCCCCCACTGAGTTGCTTTTGTTAAACATCTAAACTTTTCAAGTGACACAGTGTATCAACAATTACACCCACCCCTTGGTGAGTTTGAGGGTTTGATGGAGGGGAATTGAGAATGTCCACTTACGGCTGTGGATATAGCTCAGGGTGCAATGCCTGTTTGATTCCTGGTGTTAAAAAAAGAGAGATAGAAAGAATGTCCACTGGGAAGCAAAAAGTCACATGGCATTGTGGGCTTGTGAAAGATTGCGACGGCAGATGGTGTGGAGGATGGAAAGATTGCTAGAGACAGAACTTAGTCTACCAAGAGGCGTAGAGGAGCTGTTTCTCAACCAAGAGTGCCCAGTCGTTAGGGAGGCTGTGGGACAAGGAAAAAAGCCACTAAGCTAAGAACTCTGGCTTTTATTTAGAATATCACATAAGGGAAAAAAAGTAAGAGAAAAGCAGTCTGGGCCAGGAGCTGTCTCAAGGCTAGGTAGTTATCCTTGGGGAAAGTGGAAGGGCAAATGGCCTGACACAAAATGCTTTATTTAATCTAATTTTTTTGTTTTTAACCCTTTGATTCTCATATAGACTGTGTGCTTTTCCTCTGTAGGTTAACTGTCTACTCCTCATAGAGCCTATGTGCCTTTTGCCCCAACATTTAATTATTTACTTCTTACAAAACGTGTGTGCTCTTTGCCCACAGTTTATTTGTGTGCTTTTGCCCTGTATTTTAATCATTCACCTCTCGTAGATCCTACATGCTTTTGTTCCACAGTATAATCATTTGCTCCTAGTCAGGTCTCCCACAAAAAGTCATGGATATCTCAGTCCATTCAGGTGGCATACAAGATGGCTTATCACCAGCAGCCCATTACTGCCTACAGTGCTAGAAACTAGTAGTCCTAGGGACCAGCAGATCTGGTGTCTGATGAGGGCCACTTCTTGGTACACAGACAGTGCTTTCTTGTTGTGTAGCCATAAGGAGGGGCAAGAACCTCTGTTATGAAGGCAGTCATTACACCCACAAGGCTCCACTGCACATCCTAGTCACCTCCCAAAGAGCCTGTCACCTAATGAGAGAGTGAAACTTCTGGAGTGAAACTAAAACCCTATAGGTTAACTGTATAGCTAAGCTGCCTGGAAAAATTGATGCAGGTAAACTCCCTGAAGAGATTGGTGGCTCTGTGAAGTAATGTCAGTGGAGCATAGCAGACTTGGAAAGTTCTGCCAAAACTCTCCAATCTCCCTTTCCCACTGTTCTGCCTCTTTAACCATGCCTGACAACAGCTTGCCAATACAAGGTTGCCTGTAGAATAAGAATGATATAAAAATAAACATAAGACCCTATTGAGGGACACCTGGAAATAAACCTACCCTTTTTCCTACTCTGTGTCTGAGTGGCTTTGGTCAGGATCCCATGGAGCTCCTGCTTCACTAACACCATCACTGTGGGTTTAGGGTTGGAGACACAAACTCCACAGTGATGGTCCATATGGCTAGCTGGCTTGTGTTCAATGCTGTACTGATAAGCAGGCTGTTTAGGAGAAGATCAGCAGCCTAAGCAACCCTTATTTATGGTGTTTGCTAATTTCCATGTTGTGTGTTTTCCAGCCATGGCCTATTTTCAGCTACTCAGATGAGATCACTGAGTGGGAGGTGCCCTCAATTGACCTCACCAGATGAGATTACACACCCCAGATCACTACCTGTGCCTGCTACAAACTGTGGAAGCTACTAGTGTTTTCCATGTTTTTGTGAGATCTCATTCTAACACATCTTAAGAAGAGTGTTTCCAAGAGCCAGATCATCCAGTAATGGGAAGCTGTCTGGTGCACGTCACTAGTTATACAGATGATGACATCCTGCCACAGAACCTGGTGAATTAAGGTTAATGACATCCTGTTAAGAACTTAGTGAATTAAAGGTAGCAGATTTGCATGCTGAACAGCATGGTTTTTCCAAACAATTTTTTCAGCAGAAGTTTACTGCTTTTTTGGTGGAATTTCAAAATTTAGAGTTAATGAGAAGATGGTATTTTAATGGATCTATGTTGTAGTAAATCATTATGGCAATTTTGGAAAATTAATTCTGGTTTGGCTATGAGCAATGAAATGATAATATGATTCATACTGACATGAACCATCCTGCCAATAACTTCTAGGAGAAAAAGAAAAGGCAAACTGGACTATTAGAAGCCCTTACACTAAAGCCTAAATCAGAGAGAAAGTAAAGGGAATGGGTGAAAATATCAACACACTTATAGCTGATTGGAAGAAAAAATGCAAAGGACACAAAGAAAAGATAAAATTAGAACATAGAAATCGTGCTTTATGCTCAGATGCAAGCATCATCTCTGCATGACAGCTGAAGAAGACAGAGAGGGGGATTGAGGTATATGAGCTTGGATCTTCAGAATCAAGTTGGTCAAGCCCACCATGACTGCAAATAAATCTGCACCAGACCAGAATTTACTTTAGTGTGTGCAGAATCCAGCCCCTGGAGAAGCCACATTCTGTGCACCTGTCTAGCAATAAACCAGAGGTTCTTTGCAGCACTGTGATTGCTTTCTCTTCTCTCTTTAAGCCAGAGAGCTCACTTTCCAGGTGCCCTCATCACTTCCATACATATGTGAGGCAAGAATGGCAGAAAGTCAACAGCTTTGTCTCACTGTTTCTTTTTTTTAAGAGAAAAAAATAAAATTTCAAAACAAGATAATAGGGTAACAATGGTTAATACATTGTGTATTGTTATCCTTAATTTAGTTACTCAGAGTACAAAATATAGGCATTTAATTGTCCAAATAATATTAGCACAAACCTTCCTTTTCAATGAACTAATAGAAATTAGTTACTATCTTATATTAATAACTATCTTATCATATATATATATATATATATATATATATTGCTTGTCCCTTCCTTGTTTTCTCCTTTCCCCAGTTACAGTTTCTCTTTTCTTTTGAATAGTTTCTTCCAATTTAAAAATATCTATTGTACATTTTAGAACTTAGTTACTCTTTCAGCCTCTTACACTAGGGAAACAATACAATGTTTGCACATGTGCATCTGGTTTATTTCACTTATGAGTACGGTCTTGAGTTCCATCCATTCACCTATAAAAGTCTCCAGTTTACCCTTTTTTACTGATGAATAGTACTTCATTGTATAAAAAAAAACTACGTATTTTTATCCATTCTTTGGTTGATGGGCATTTGGGTTGTTTCCAAGATGTAGCTATTACAAATTGTGCTGCTATAAACATGAGTGCACATATATCACTGTGATATGATGTTTTTAATTCTTCTGGGAAGATACCCAGAAGGGGAATAGCCAGGTGAATGGGACCTCCGGTCCCAGTTTTTGAGGAATTTCTGCACTGATTTCCACGGTGGTTGCACCAGTCTACACTCCCACCAGCAGTAGAAGAAGATTCCTTTTTCTCCATAGCCCCTCCAGCATTTGTTATTGTTTGATTTCTTGATAATAGCTATTCTTTCTGGGATGAAATATAATCTCTGTGTTGTTTTAATTTGCATCTCTCAAATGACCAGTGATGTTGAATATTTTTTCATATAATTATTTGTTGTTTGTGTTTATTCATCTGAGAAGTATGCATTCCATCTCAGATGTCCAGTTTTGGATTGGTCTTCAAATTTGGGAGGTCTGATATTTTTGAGTTCTTTATATGTTCTCGATAGTAATCCTTTGTCTGAGGAATAGCTGGCAAACATTGTGGGTTGTCTCTTCACTCTGTTGGTGGTTTCTCTTACTGTGCAAAAGCTTTTTTTTTTTTTCTTTTTTTTTTGTACTGGGAATTGAACTCAGGACCTTGTGCTTGCTAGGCAGGTGCTCTGCCACTGAGCTATATCCCTGGCCTGCAAAAGCTTTTTAATAAGGTGAGATTCCATTGTTGATTCTTTGTGATATTTTCTGTGCAATTGAGGTTTTACTCATAAAGTCTTTACCTACACCAATGTCTTCAAAAGTTTTATCTATTCTATCGTCTAGTAGATTTAATGATTTTGCTTTAATATTTAGATTTTTGGTCCATTTTGAATTTAGTTTAATGCATGGTGAAAGATATGCTTGCAAGATATATGAGTTAGAAATAAGCTTTGTTGTCTAGTCTAGAAAATAAAAAAAAATAGCTTAATCCAGACTGAAGTTTATTTCTCTTTTAAAAGAAAAAGTCTGGAAATGAAGTTGGGAGACTGGCAACCAGGAAACATAGCAGCACCATAAACTCACCAGATTACAGACCTTTGACATACATGGTTGCTATCCTTAGGGTCAGCTCAGGCCCGGAATAGTTGCTGAAGCTCTGGCCATTATATCCACATTCAGGTGACAGGAAGGAATAAGGAGGAAGAATGCACTTACTTTCTCTTAAGAAAAATCTCTGAAAGTCTCGCTGCACTTCCACTTCCATCTCAGTCATGCTCATATGTATGTAGCCTGTGGAATAGGAGAACTGAAGAAAACAAATGCAGCTGAGAGATCGGCGGGCACCATGAAGTATGCCGGCAGATGCTCAGTGAGGTTCCCTGGGGAGGGGAGAGAGCAGCGCAGGCTAACTACCGAAGCTGAAGCAACCGTATAGGCTTTCAGACTGTGTTGGTTTGGGGGATATTTTGCAAGGGAGAACAATATAATACAGGACACAAATTTTATAAGATTATTTATAATATTCATCCAAAGAATGATCTACAAGAGAGTGCAGGAAATCTGCCCACATGCTACAGACCAAGAATCCAGCTGAGGGCCTGGATCCCACGACAGTGTCCTACTTGAGTCCATCTTAAGACCTAGAGCCCATAACGATGCCTCCCACAAGTCCAAATGGAGGCCCAGAGCCCAAAACAATATCTCACGCTGGCCTGTTTCACAGATCTGCACTGCAAAGGGCCAAAGGACAGTGGTGGAATCTAGGAAGTCTGTGCCAGCAGGATGAAGGATCTGTGCTAGCAGGCTGAGGGATCTGCACTGGAGCTGGGAAGTGATGCTCAGAACAATCAGAGCTCCCCCCAAAAGTACCACAGTCATCCTCAGCAACAGTGAGGTCCCAAGCTCCTCTGATGATCAAGATGGCCGAGTTCCCATCAGGGAAACCAACATAGCAAGCTTCTCCAGGAGACCAGCAGTGCACCATCTTCTCCTCCAGAGCAGGGAGTGATGCTCAAAGTGAGAACCAGAGCTCCTCCAAAGTGAACCAAAGCTATTCTCAGTGCCAATGAGGTTCCAAGCTCCTTGGAGGATGAAAACAGCCAAGTTCATCAGGAACGCATGACAAGCTCCTCCAAAACAAGCAACAGCTACTCACAGCTTCCACCAGCTCTCAACAGCCTTTCCCCACTCCCAACGGCCCAACTTCTCCTTCTCCAGTTCTGCCTCTTATGCTGCTGGCAACAATCCCCAAGTGGGCCTCCCACACCAGCACCACACTTACTCCATTCAGCTGTGGGTTATTAGTTGACTACCAGTTGTCAATCCACTACACAGACCTTGAAGTAAAGCAATAATTTGCACGTACAAGACACTCAATACATCCAAGTTTTATTGGTAGGTGGGATAAACTCAGAATCATACCTAGACACATCATGGTCAAGCTGTCAAAAGCTGAAACACAGACCCTGGAAGGCAACAAGAGGAGCTATGGGGAGAAGGTAGAAGAGACTTAGGGAAGTTTGGCTGCTGGCTTTCTACCAGAAGCCTGGAGGTGCTAACATGAGGGGTTAGAACTCTGCATCCTGCACATCCATCTTTAGAAAGGAAGAAGTGGACATTAATAACCAGCAAATATGCCCTCAGGAAACACCAGAGAGCCCTTCGTGCTGTATAGGACACTGGGTTTTAATTCCAGGACACCTGAAGAATGGGAGCATATAACAGACTTAGTAACACAGGGAGCAGAACAGACAGTACAAATGTACCTTTTGGTTATAACTTCTTCATCCAGTTCTCAGATGGGCAGAGACTCATGTGATAGGCACATTCCTCAAGGACAAGGAGAATAACAATAAAATGAGACATACTGCTTGCTGAGCATGTGCTGTGTGCTCAGGCTGCCCAAAGCTATTCGCTTGTACTATTAGTTATGAGTGGAGGCTTCTCTGGGCCATGTGAAAGTAGGTTTATTTGTCCAGGTATTAGCTGTATAGCTATGGGAGATCTTCAGTTTCTTGCTTTTACTCCCTCATTTTTAGCAAATTTATCCATATTACTTCATATTTGGGGAATTTGTTTAAGGAAAGCAAGAACACAAAATTGATTCTTCCCAGGTGCTGATGTTTAACCCACTTTGCTTAAGTTTGTTCTCTAAACTTCCAGAGGAAATGTGCAGTGATGAGGATTTAACTTAGGGCCTCCTAGAGGCTGTTGGGACAGATAATCATCTGAGAGGTGCGCGTCTCTGCAGTAGTCTCTGAGCATTGTCAGAGGATTTAGTTGTATGATATTAAAGGCAGAGAAATGTGGGGACCAAATCAAGATTTTATTCAGTTAAACTCCAGTGGACATTTCTGGGTGCAAGAGTGAACTTCTGCATCTTTTAGCCCTACCCAATCTTTGAGGGAAGGTTTTTCTTCTGAATCACCAGGTTATCCAGTGCCACACCCTCTTGTGCTTGGAGGACACTTATTGATCAAAAGTTCAAAAGTTCATGGACAGGAGAGAACATCTAGTGGACTACATCGCAAGAGAACGCAGCTCACATGCTCCAAAGACAGTACACAGCTGAGTTTCTGGGTGTGTATTTCACTTCCTCTTGGTGACTTGTTCCTGACAGGGAAGCAAGAGGAATCAGATGTGTGCCTTTCTGATTTTCATACCAGCTCTAAACTTCCTACTTCCTTTTGAGGCAATGTAGATGCTCTGTATGATTAGTTGATACAAAATCACATGGGAGGGAGCAGAGTATCTTGCCCTACCAGGAGAAAACTGCATGGGTAGAAAGTATTGTGTTAGCTTTATGGGCCAGATGGTCTCAGAGCCCTTAGGGAATGGCCAATATTTTTAAGAAAAATCTTGAGAAGAAAATAAATAGTATGCTTTATACACGTTTCTCCTTTGACTGAAGGACAATCATGCTGTCCCCAATTCCTGTCAGAGCTATCAAACTTTAAAAGGGCATTTATAAGAAGGAAACACAGCATTACTGTGATTCCTGCTATTGAGAGTGAAGTGCCGTCTCACTTCACCTTCCCTTATCCTGGGATGGGAAGAAAATTACCCATCAGTATCTGTGATGGGTTGTGCCAAGGTTTTGCCTCCCGATGGGAAAGTTGGCGTGAGACAACCCTTTCTGGTATCCATCTTCCTATTTGTTTAAGCCTGCAATCTCTGTTCCAAAAATAGGGCTTTTTATTAACGTGTAAAACAAATGAGAGCTCAGTGGCTCTGTGGGCCTGAGAGACTCGCCAGGGCGGCTCTGCTCCATGCTCCTGCTCAAGTCTGAGGAGGATGGAGGAGAAGGTGTCTGGGGCTTCCCACAGCCAACTTGATCAGCGCACCCCAAAGCACAGCTAAGGCTGAGCTGCAGCTTCCCTGAGGGTAGCAACACGGCACATTCTTTAATCTGACTCTGCTTGGTAGCCAATAGAGTGGCTGAGTGCCAGCAATGTACCATAAACATTCACAGAGAGAATGAAGTTTAGGATGAACAAAAACTTGTTTCCCCCAGTGGCCATCAAGTTTCGGAGGCTGGCCCAGTGGGGTGCCAAGACTTGTACCCAAGAAGGACAAAATGGAATGTGCAAACATTGTGCATAGAACACATTCGTTTGACTCCTGTCATCAGTATTGGTTTCTAGCAGCAGACAAGAGCACCTCCAACAGATGTTACAAATGACATGGGGACCATGCTGAGGCAAACCAAGTGCCAGCTCTGCCTGGGTACCTGACCCGTAGTCAGCTTCCAACAACTGTTTCAAGGTGAAAACAGAAAAATGGGCAGAATATTTCAGAAAGTACTTTGGTTCACAAACTAGAAAAAAGAGAGGAAAGGCAAAAAGCACTCTACAGCATAGTGAGATTAGAAATGTGGCAAGTCCAGGTCCTCTGTGGCCCTCTGGGTCCCTGGGGATCTAGCCATTGCATCCTGTAGCCTTCACATCCCTTTAAAAGGGACAGCTCAAGGACATTTTCCATCTTTATCAATCCTATCAGATGATGACATAGGACATGAAATGCTCTTTTAAACAGTTGTGCAGCTGTTGAGCACATTTATTTTATCAAAGAGAATGGAAAGAGGACTATTCATACACTTGGATTTTCTCTATCTTTTCAGGTGTAGCAGAGTCCTAGGGACATTCAACTGAGGATAGTTTAGGGAAGGTCTAATAGAGGCCCTGAAGGCAAAGCTGGGGCAGGGCCAGCAGCCCAGTGAGAAGAGTCTGTGTGGCCCTGGGAAGTGGGGATTCAAGAGGGTGTTCAATGGATTTGGGAAGATGGAGGCCCTTCTGGGGAGAAGCAGCCACATTTACCTGTGCAGGTGGAGTAGAGGCTGCATGAGTTTGCCTGTGAACTTTGGGTCTTTCCAGGGCTCTCATTGGATGTTGTGTTAAATATGTAACTAAGAATTTAATCTAGAGTTAGAAGAGAGGTCTCTGTGCCCTCAGGATAGAGAGGGCAACTGTCTTGGAGTCTGAGGGGTGGTACTCTCTCCCCAGTAGCCTTAGGATAGGGTGTAGGAGGAGCTATACCCCATTTTGCATGCAGTCAGGTTGAGGCCAACCATGGTTGCTTCCTTGAGTGGGTCTCAGTTTTGTTCCCTTTTCCCTGCTAAAATGGGCTGGAATTGGTATTTCTCTCTCCCTGGGTGGCAGATTCTGACCATGCAGCAGCCTTTTAGGTTGTGTTGAGTGATTACCCTGGAGGCTAGTGCCCTGGGGCCTTCTCCTTGACATCTCAGAGAGAATCTGGTGAGATCTGGGAGTTAATGCAGTGTGGTACCTTGACCGCCCCTGGTGTTATACATTCTCAGGCTCTTCCACTGGGTCTCCAGCTTGACCATTTCCAGTTTAGCTGTCTCTGCCCTGCCTGGTTCTCCAGGGGGATGTTCCAACATATGTGACTATGCAACCACTTGTCTCTCTAGTTCTGGGATATTGTGAACTAAGTTCTCTGATGGGTCTAAGGTTCAATTTGGTTACTTTTCTTCTTGGACATGCTGGATGGGAAGCTGGAACTGTAAAGTTGGAGAGATCTTTGAGCTCTTTGCTGGCCTGTTGTGGCATTCACAGGAAGTTTAGTCATGAGGATCAGCACAGGACCAGTCTTTGCTCTCAACCACCCCCAGCCCCAGTGGCTGAGGCCAGAAGGAGCAGCAATTCTCTCAGCACACACATAGAGAGGGAAACACAGGCCACTGGAGCTGTAGGTTTGGTGTTCAGTTTATATGTTCTTCCAATATATTAACAGGATCACCAAAGAGAGATGTTTCTTCTTATTTCAGCAATGGTAAAAATGATTGTTGAATAGAAAAATTTCCAACTCTGACAATGGCAATTATGAGGAATGTTGACTCTTGTAGGATTCCAGTCTGCACTTGTTAACTTTCATTCAACTTTTGTCCTTTGGAATTTTTCACTATAATGGGAAGACCAGCTGGGGATTTAACTCAGCAGCACAAGCACCTGTCTGGCAAGTGCAAGGTCCTGAGTTTGAGTCCTGATACTAAAAAAAAAAAAAAAAAACCAAAAAACCCCCATAGAACCAAAACTCAAAACAAACAAAAAGCTATAAGGGCAAGGTCAAGATTCTTCCTATGAATTTCTTGAACTCTGTATCTTCCTACTTTCTGTAACTTCTCTTCCCTGTTGAGAGGATTGCCTGTCTTCCTTTGTGTGCTGAGCCCTTGAGAAGTAGATCTGTTTTCCATATCTGAATCCCAGTGCCTATTCCACAAGTAATGGTTAAGTATGTGTGTTGAGTCTTTGATAGACATGATATCAGATGAGATCTTTGGACCCAGACACAGTAGAAACAAAATTGGGCCAACTATCATGAGCACACACTCCTGCACAGGCAAATCTTTATGGGAGGTGGGGGCTTCAGTGACTGGGGCTTTGGCTGAAGGGAGTCAGCAGCTGGCCAAGAGAGTGACCAAGCTGCTGCTCACAGAATACAGGAAGCAAGCAGCCGGAGTCTATATTTTTGCTGGGGTAAGCTAAAGTTTGATATTTTCCATTGACCAGGGGCATAGTCCCAAAAGATGTTTCTTTTTATGGTAAACTTGGACCATGAAGTGGTCACAGCCAACTCATCCTAGAGGCTGCTGAATTTTTATGTAGTTGGCACCATTGTTATGAGCAAAACATCCTGGCCTTCTTGATCTGAGCTGTATTATAGGGCCCAAGAACTTTAGGTACTTGGGCTCCTGTGGTGGTTGAAGAAGTATAGGAAGGGAGCAGAAAAAGAAGAAAGAGAAAGCAAAAGAAAGTACATAGCAGTTTCAATAAGCAAAAGGTCAAATTAGCCCTGTACAATAATGTTGGACAAAACATTTTTAGAATGATCAACTATCTATGTGTAGAGATGAGGAGACTCTGATCCTTGGGTCAGAGACAGCACAGGGAACAGACACAATATGAAGACATAGATACCAAGCCTTGTATCCCATTGTTCTCATCATCAGGCATCTGTAGGCCAAGTGAAGAGTTTGTGTTTACTGCAAAACCAGCCCTCAGGCCCCTGGGAAATAATCACTGTTACAATCATCAGAGTAATTATCTAGATGAAAGCCGGTGGGAAATTAGTAACACATTGTCTACCTGTGTGACCTCCAAAATTAGTGATTATTCAGTTGACAAAGAACAAGTGGGGATAAAGAGCTTACTTAGGTTTTTTTTTTTCTTGTTAATTATCATTTTATGCAAACATTCTGCTGTGATTTTACAGGATTTCTTCATGGGTCTATTAAATACACCATCCTGGAAAGGGTAGTAGATAATGTACCCAGCATCTTATTTTGTTGTCCTGTCCTTCTATACTATCGTGGTGGTCCCTAACTGTCTGAGGCTTAGCTCAGCAGTTCCTGGAGGTGGTGACTGCTGTTTCCCTTTGGCTAGCATCCTGCCTGTTCTGGGAAGGTCTCTTTGGGGAGGGCTGGATGAAGAACAAGGATCTCCAGATCTACCTTCACCCAGAAATGAAACACAATGTATAGCTCACTGCTGCTGTTTTATTTCCTGCCAGAGATTCCCTATGTGAGTAACCCAGGCTTAATGTAGAATCAATCTTGATGTCTACTTTGGCTAAACATACACACTACAATGTAAATGCTGGCTCCACACTTCTTTAGGGGCTGGACAGTAAAGAACTATTCTCCTGAAGACTGGCTTGGTGGAATTGCAGTTGTTAGGCTGAGAAAACAGCCCTGAGGGAATTATAAAATGTGGTCTAAACTTGCAGCTAACTTCACCATCTAGTCATAGCTGTGTCACCTCTTTCTCATACATAAAATTAGGATGTTGAAGTTATGCCTTTTTGGTTATTATAATTGCACTAGACTACAAGATCCATAAGATGGAGAGAAAGGAAAATGGACTTCAGGGTGAAGCAAAACAGAGCAATGGAGAACTTACTAATGTTCTATTATATCCCAAAACATTTACAGCCAAGAATGTAAATAATAAGATTGAGGATAACTGATGGATTAGAAGAGCAAGTCAGGGAGAAATAGGACACAAACATACAGGTGTAAGTAGTGCCCACTGGACTCACGTACATGCACACACAGGTACACCACATATACTCTTGTACATGCATACGCATGTACATAGATATGTGTTCACACACTTAGAGACACACAAATATATGCCCTCCTACACTGTTATTGAAAAGTCAAATTTGATTATTTGGTAGCCAAAACAGAGAGGAAAATACTAAACCATGAATTCATGATCTGCATGCCCATTGTCCAAGTACTGAGTATTTCTTAAGAGAACCAAAGACATTTCCGGTATGTTTGTTTTAAATAAATGTTTTTAACATAGCTTTTGTAGACAATACTGAGACATGAAATGGTCTTTTTCCTCACAGGCATCCATGCAAGAATGCAGCAGTGGCTGGTGTGTACTGTTTGTAGCATTTGCCAATGTCTACTGATATCACCATGCAAAAGTGCAGACGGGCAAATCCTTTTTCTGAGCTGGGTTTAAATAAAAGCCTATACAGGTAGGCACAGCATTGTCAGATAAGAGTCTATATCCTGTTGTCAAAGCAGCACAAATAAAGGGACATGTGCTGTTGTCCTGACTGCCTCTGCCATGATGGATACTGGGTAGAGGAAAGTGGAAAGGTGGCGGCAACAGAGAAGGAAGCTGGAATTATGCTGACTTTCTGTTTCTGTTTCTGGTGATACCAGGGAGTCCAGGGTACACTGGCACCAGCACTAATGCCCTGTGGAAAATGTTGTAACAATACAGGGGTAAAGACCAGTGGTCCATATGGACATTAAATTTCCTCTAGGGGAGAACAAGTCTCTACTGGGTAGTAGCTGTAGCTGTGGGGGATGGTGACCAACCAAAAAGGAGCAGCTGTTGGTCTCTGTTCTGGGTATAGGACAGTGATAGGAGGTCAGCCTGTCCCACTTCACCCCTTACCACAGCATGTGAAAGGGCTGCAGGGCTGATTGTATCCTCAGGAGGCAGTGGTCCCAATGAGGGCAAGTGGGCAAAGGGTGCTACACAGCTGTGTGTCACCCAGGTGATGGCCTCAGAGATGTCTCATCCTCACACCTGGATCTGCATGGGACTGTCATGTTGCAAGAGGAACTCTGAAAAAAAAGGAACTCTACAAATATGATTAAGTTAGGTTTGAGGTGAAGATTTTCTGGATTATCCAGGGGAATCCACCATAATCACAAAGGTCCTCACATGAGGCAGGCAGAGGAAGAGTTGGAGAAGAAGATGCAGGGCCAAAGTGAGGTGAGAGGAAAGGAGATAGATGGAAACAGTGATCACAAGACATTTTGATGCTGGCTTTGAAGACAAGGAGGGGCATGGGAAAGAAGGCACCTCCCTGGAACCTTCAGAAGAAGCTGTGCCCATGACCCTTGATTTTAGGACTTCTGACCTCCACAACTGTAAGATTCTACATTTGCATTGTTTCAAGTACTAAGTTTGTCATGATTTGTCACAGGAGCCACAGGAAGCTAATACAGGATCATAGAGTGCTTTGTACATCAGGGTAGTAAGCAGAAAACACATGGTGGGACTGTGTCAGGCAGACTTTGGGTGGGTGATGCAGAGATTCCTTACCCTGGGACTATGGAGAGGTGGTAGGAGGTCTGTGGTTTGGTGTGGGCAGATAGATGCAGAAGGAAGAGAGCCGTGACCTATTCACTCACTAAGAAGTCATTCATTGGGCCCTGCCCCACCTTGACCACGTTGGCCTCCTGAACCAAGGTAGGCTTCTGTCTGCATGATGGCTCCTTTAGGATAGCAGAGAGCCTCTCTTTGGGCCCTCTGTATCTATCAGATGTCCTGCCTGACCAGAGCTCAGCTGCCCTGGTGTGACAAGTACCTGGTAACATGAACGCCTCTCCATCAGTCAGTGTCTGCCTTTCCCCTTATCAGGGGGTCATCTGTTATCCTCAGAGAAGAAAAACAATTCATGGAAATGAAAGAAGATCATTTAAGAAGAAAAAGGATCATCCAAAGGGCTCAATTGGCAGCATCTCAGCATCTCTCACTGTGAATGTGAAACTGCTTCTCTGGTTGATTAATTCACTAATGGCCGTGAGATAAGGTGAGACAGCCTTTATGACCCAGTGGCCTCTGTCCCTGGTCTTCCTTTGGTCTCCCTGCAGGTGGTCCACCCAGACAGCAAACCAGCAAAGACACTAGACTTTCATAGCAATAAGTTAGGGTGACAACTCTCTCACACAGGGATTCTTCAGGATACATGGCAGACAGGTTGAATCCGCTTAGGTTCAGCTGTGTGTGCTTTGAGGCAGAGCAGTGCCCATGATGAGGGTGAACAATGGGAAGTGTCTGAAAAGACTCATGGACAACAGAAGATTTTGCTGAGTGGAACAGATGCTACTGGTGGAAGCTCAGAGGTGGACCTCTCAGAGCCAAGGGTCACTGGGCAGAGTTCCACAGGGGTGTGAGTCTCACTGTGGGAAGGCCATTGGGGTGGGGTTGTAGGTAGGTTGAGGACTGTAACAGAGTCCTCAGCTGTGCCCTCAGAACCCTGGGGACAGGTAGTGAGCTATTAGAGCTTTTTCAACAGCATAGTCTATTGAGTACACATTCGTCAGAAATTTTTAGGTAAATGGGGTTTTCAACCTGACCAGTCGGGATGCCACAGGGAGCCACATGAAGCCACAGGGACCAAAGTGCAGGCTATAGCCTGAAGCCTTGTTGGTGTCTGTGAGCACCATATACAGATGTGGGCCTTCCTTACTCTTCTGGGAGGAAGTCTCACTGATGAAATTCTGTTTCCTTGATAAACAAGGACATTATCTCATCATGGACACCTGCACTTGTCCTGTCCTGGGCATAGCTCCTTGACTGTTGACTCCCTCTGGTCTTGCTGAAGAGAACAGTATTGAACAGGTTCTCACACACATTGTTTTCACCCTATACAATTTCTGGAGGCAGAACGCATCTACAAAGACAAAGTTCTATGTGATTGTCACAAGCATCTTAGAGCTGATGCAACAGAGATACCTTAAGCACTGAACAGTGGACCTCCAAGCCACAGTTTTGCTAGGTAGCCAGGAGTTTTTTCCTCATTGCACTAATGTTCTACAGTAAGTCCCTGACTTATGAGCATTCAGTTGTGAACTTTCACAAATATGAAAGGACCTTGAATTATGAAAATGCATAAATGTGGACAAATCAGAGAACTAGAACATGTGTCTCAGGACATAGTCACAGTTGTGCTGCTGTGTGCTTATTGTACTGTGCAATAGTGCACAGTAGTACAGTGCAGTCAGGGCTTACTGCATTTGTGTGTGTGTGTGTGATACTGTATATTTATGTCAGAGATACATAACATTCACTTCATTGGGCTTACAAACAAATCCAACTTATGAACATTCTTCTGGAAGGGAACTTGTAAATAAGGGACTTTACTGTACTCTCTAGAAATTGGGTTCTTTTTAAAAAACATTATTCTGTGTCTTGGTTACTTTTTTCCCATTGCTGAGACAAAATACCCAACACCCAAAATGAAGGAAGGAAAGGTTTATTTAGCTTACAGTTTGTGGATGTTTCAGTCCATACTTGGCTGGTTCTGAGGCAGAGTAGCATATGGCAGAGGGCAAACGTTCAAGGCAGCAAACAACCAGCAAATATGTGGAATTTCAGGCAAGCAGCCTCTTTCTCTCCTTTACCTTGTAAACAGCCTGCCCCCACCCAGGGGGCGTGTAGCTCTCACAGTCTCCATGCCCTCCTCTTCCACAGGCTCAGAATGTATACAAAGTAAGCACCCTGGCTTCCTGCTGAATCACTCAGTTAAACCTCCAGACTCCCCAAGTTGACACAATGTATCAACCATAACATTCTGTTTCTTAAAAAGCTACAATACAAAAGTCATAGTAAGATTCTGTTCCTAGATAATAGACCCTAATGTAGCCAAAGCAGAACAAATTGTGGTGAAGCAGGATGGGAGCCCCTGAGGCTCCATGGTCCTAACATAATGATGGGGGTGGGACTGGGGACCCTGGAGCTCTGTTGTCCTCACAGTAACATTGGTGGCTGGACATCAGCTCCTCCCTCAAGCTCAAAACAAAAATGTTCAACATTGTTTTGATAATTTTGAGAATGTTTTATCTTGAATAAAAAGGAAAAGCATAAAATAAGGTACTAATCCTAAAGCCTACATTTCCTCCTCCAAACTGCTACAGATAAACAGTAATACTTTTTGTGTTTCTGTAATTGTCAGTTTTATAGAATTGAGTGATGAAACACTGTGATGGACATTACTCAGATATGTGCTGAGTTAACCATCTGGAGGCTTGGTGGATGTTAGCTGCATGTTAGTAGTTAAACCTATTGTTTCATGTACAAATCAGTGTGATAAAATATTCAAGGAAGGAAAAGAAGACTTAAGAGATGTATTAGTTTCCTATGATGGCTTTAATAATGTCTGTAAACCTCATGATTTACCCTGTATAATCTTTTATTGCCTGGCAGTCCTGGCAATTCTCAGTTCAGAACACTGAGCTGAGTCTCTCTGCTTAAAACTGTGGCATCAGCAGGGCTATGTTCCACTGCAGAGGAATCCATCCCTTTCCTGTTTTAGCTTCCAGCAGCACTTTAGCCCTTGTCTCCCAGCCCTTTCTACTTCAAGCCTACCATGGCCAGAACCTTCTTTTCCTCTCTCCTTTACTTCCCCAGTTTGGACTTGATCTCCTGCCTCAAAGGTAGCTGCTTATTCCTTTCCCATAATATCCTTTCCCATAACCTAACTTAGTATGGATTCTAGGATTAGGAGTAGGATATCTCTGGGGGTACTTTCCTGCCATCCACAAATGTGTTAAATTCCTGTGTGAATAGATGTCCCCTGGTTCCTTGAGGAGCCACAGCATTCTCTACCTCTTCCCCACTGTCTGGTTGACCCTGCTACTGTGTTTTGATCTGGAAATGCACACTCTTTCATGGTAGAGGAGGTGGCCATTGCACCTTCATCCAGCACAGGGTTCAGCTGGTCCTGGCTCACATATTCTCCCATTTTGGTGGTCTTCTATTTATAGGCCAAGCGATCCTACCAGCTTGCTCTCCTGATTAGCATATAGTCACCAGGAAAATGAAACTGTTTTGTTCCATGTTGAACTTCAGTGTAGACGTGGTGGTTGGAAAACACTCGATAAGTGTTTGTTGAAATTCTGTGCTTTTGCTGCCTTCCTCCTGTGTGTGAATGAATGGTCGGTCAGTGTGTGATCACTGACTGGGTGTCTTGGTTACTTTTTTCTCATTGCTGAGACAAAATACCCAATGCCCAAAATGAAGGAAGGAAAGGTTTATTTAGCTTACAGTTTGTGCAGATTCAGTCCATACTTGGCTGGCTCAGAGGAAGAGTGCCACAGGGCAGAGGGCAAATGTTCATGGTAGCAGAACACAGCAAAATCAACAAGAGCAACAGTGGGGGAATGGTAGCAGGAATGGCAAGAGGAAATGGCAGCCAGCAGCCTCTTTCTTTCCCTTACATGTACAAACTATTCACCCCAGGGTAGAGCTCTCACACCCATAATCCCAGCATTGGATCATGGATCAGTCATAAACTCTAAAAGCCACCAAATAACTGAATGAGGATTTGGGGGGATATGCAGACACAAACCGTAACACTGGGTGAAGCTGGGCAATGGGGACAGGTGGAAGGGGGTGAGTGACAGGAGATCCAGCATACAGGAACATATCCTCTCAGTGAGAGGCCACAGTGGAACAGCTGGCTGAGGCTGAATGGCCATGAGGGTGGAACTTGGTCAGGTAAACTTCTGCCTGTCTATGCTCCTCACAGGCCCAACATCAAGCTGTTAAGACTCAAATCTGGGCTTGTGTGTGGTTGAAGCCACTCTGCCACACCCTCTTCTTCTGAAAAATAAGGATCAGAATTGTGGTGACCTGCAGCCATAGTGAGATGATGAAGTTGGATGCAGTGCTTGGCCTAGGCCTTGAGACATGGCCAGGTGTGCAGCATCACATTGTCCTTGTCCTCTGTTACCAAACAACACACAGCCTGACACCACAGTAAATCTGCTGCATGGAAATGAGCTTGCTTATTAACTGCCTCCTCCCTCCACCCTGGGAAAGAATGAACAGGCCAGAGAATGGCAGTGGCTGCTGATTTTTTTCTCACCCTCCCCAGATAGTGGGTCACTTTGCATTGAGGTGCAAGGCCCAGCAGTCCTATCTCTATTTTGCTAGAAAGCCACAGAAAGAAACACAATTAGAAAAGAGCTCAGTGCTGAAGGTCAAACATGTACAAGTTACTATGTGTACCACTAATTAGTGCTTTCCAAAATGAATCAGCGGCAGGAGTGCTAGACAGCAGCTGCTAACTGCCCAGTAACAGCCCTGACCTAAACTAGAGAGCCACCATTTAGAGACAGAGCTCAAGAAACAATTTACAGGAAACATCAAAAGAGATTTAGTCATTCATCTTCCTGTTGAGAAGGCTAATCTGTTGCCATTGTCAATCTACAAGGTGAGAGAGATTGGCCTGCCCACCAATTCTCCTTGAAATGTTTTCTCTGACTGCTTGTTTTCTAACTGGGAAACTCACTGCTCAAGCGGTGGTTCATGTCGCTGCTGCTGAATTATTGTTTAAATGTTCCACAGTGTTAAATATGAAAAAATAGGCTACAGCAGTTTGTCAACATTAATGGGCACATGATTAGGAAGCAGACCCCAAATTCTGCACCTATGGATTAGGTGGGTACGAGGAACAAGGGTGTGGGGAGCAGGCATGAGCTCAGCAAGTTCCAGCAGGCCCTTACTCCCTTTCTGGTCCTGACAGAATAGGGAAGGGGTCAGAAGAGGCAGGCAGGTTCTGGTGGTGGCAGAAGCTGGCAATCCTCATGGATCCTGCCAAGCCTGGCCATGCTAGGAAGTGAATCTTGGGCCCCAGCATCAGGCCTAATGCTGGTACTCTGCCTGGGACACCTCACACCAGGAGACTGGCTCAGTGGAGTATGCACACCTGCCCCACAACCAAGCTCTGCCCTGGACAAGGTGCACATGGAAGATCAGGTGAGAGACTTATCCAACTCAGAGGGCACCCAGGCCAAATGAAAACCAAGGATCCATTTTTGTTGTGGTTCACCTTGAGATTAGAACCTGCTGGTGCGAGGTACAGGGAAGAGGAAAGACCTGTTGCTCAGGAAGGATTGAACAGCTCAGGGCTGCTCTGAATATAAAATTCTGGAGAGGGCCATACCATCAATGCGAGCTGTCCTTGAGGCTGTGCAGGACAGACTGTCTCTTACTGCCCTCCTCCTGCACAGCCAAGCATGTCATGGGCTCAGCAGAGCTGGTTTCTCCCAAAGATGGGCAAAAACGGGATCAGAGTCAGCATGGACAGTGCAGAGACAGGAAGAGCTACATAGACAGGAAGGGGGCACCAGAAGAGGGTGTAAGCACCTGTGAAGATCAGGAAAAATAATGTTGCAAGTGTTACTTCCCTTACTCAGCAATGAGTCGAGAGTCCAGTGCATTGCGATAAAATAGAAAATGCATAACAAGAAGATCTGTGAAGAGGGAGCAAAACTATTGTTTTCATGCAGACAAGATGATTGTATAAATATAAAATCAAGAAAATCTAGAAGTAAACTATCAAAATTAAGAAATGGGCTTAGATCTGGGTGTGGTGGCATATACTTGTAATCCTAGCATTGTGCAAGGCTGAGCATGAGTATCACAAGTTCAAGCCTAGTCCAGTGTACCTTAGTGTCACCCTGCATCAAAACAAAAAAATAAATAAAAAGGGCTGGGATATTGCTCACCCCCAGTACCAAAAAAGGGAGACTCAGTCAGATTGCAGATAACATTTATAGCATTTCTTTACACCAGCAATTACCTTACAAGTGTGTCATTCATAGGTACAGTAAGATCTATAGCATTCATAGTTACAGCAAATCTGAAAATATGTGCAGAGCTTTATGGAGAAACCTATACACATTCAGTGGAAAGACAGAAAGGAGGAATTGAATGTATGGAGAGAAATGCCAGCCTTAGGGACAGGGAAGAATCAACTTTGTAAGAAAGTGAATTCTTCAAATCTTCACCTCAGTGAATGTTCTATCAAGGTGTGTCCTAATACATGGACACTTTATCAAATAGTGAGCCTTACTGTGTCCTGCTGCCCAAGGTGCAGGAGTTCAGGAGTCAGATGGGTCCACATGAGCAGAGTTCTATGAGCTCTGAGGGTCAAAGCCACACTTGAGAGGCAACGACACTCCAGGCTAGGAGTTGCCCTGTGTGTGAGAATGAGATTGGACCGTCAGAGCAGGCACATCCTTGGCCTGGCATTTTGGCTTCTGTTCTCTTTGGACAGATTTGTGACTTGAATATTTGTTCTGTACCCTTCAGGACCAGCTTGCTGATGTTCTGGATGCAGTGTAGCCTGAACTGTCCAGATTGTGGAGGGCATCCTGGTGCAGCCATGTCCTGTATGCTCAGAACACCGCTGACACAGGTGTTGGCTGGGAGGCACAAACACTCTTCTATGGCTCTATGCCTTTCTCCCTGGCAGTTGTTAGATTTTGGTGCCAGAGAATCCTAACTTAGCAAATATTTCCACTAAAACCAATGACATTATGGTGAAAGATTATTGCAGATATAATCAGTATAACAACATGTTAGGCATTATACCAAGGTTCAGAATTTAAAAATTTCAACAAAGAATTTTGAGCTTCCCACGGGTAATGTTCCATGGCTTTTGGCTGTATGTTTAGACTCAATCATCCAAGCATATCTAGGATAAAGAACATGTTTACATGTGCAGTCGTTTGTATCTGTATGATTAATTCAATACATACAGTTTGTGTTTTGGCAGGCAGTCAAGCATCTTGAATTGAATTTGTTTTTTTTTTTTTTGAGACAGGGTCTTGCTGTGTAGTTCAGGCTAGCTTTGAACTCATTATGTAGCTCACGTTGGCCTTGAACTTGCAGAGATTCTCCTCCTTTAGCCTCCTGAGTACTGGGATTACAGACATGTGTCACCATACCCAGCTTGAATTAATTTGGAAGTTGATCATGAAATCTTTTATTCAGGAAGAATTCATAAGAATTCATTCTTCCTTTTGATGCTACTGATTTTCACAAGCTCTGTCACATTTTATTTTGACATTTCTGTCTCTGACTATACAGACTGAATATCCCTTATCCAGAGTGCAAGGAACCGTAAGTGTTTCAGATTAGTTTGGATTTGGGATAGCTATATATAGAGATATCTTAGGGATAGGGCCCATGTTTAAACATGAAATTCTTTTATGTTTCATGTTTACCTCATATACACAGCTTGAAGAAATTCTATATAATGTTCTTAGTGCTCCTGTGTTTCCACTGTGACCCATCACATGAAGTCAGAATTTTCCTCTGTGGTGGTATCACATCAGTGATGAAAGGATTGTGAATTTTGGAGCATTTCGTATTTCAGGGTTTTGGATTAGGAATGTCCAACATGTAGGTGTGACTTTGTTGCTTGTTCTAATCTTAATTCATCTCTATCAGTGATCTCTATCTCTATTATCTATGATAATCTTTACTTTAATTTGCATGAGTTCATTCTCTATGTTCTAGTATTACTTCAGGAACCATCTGTAGACTCTTCTTATTTTCATGATAGTGTCCACATGATACTTCTATGGCCTAAGAGGATCAATGCAGCTCCTAAAGTACTCAGATAAAAAAGAAAAAGTATGAAGAGAGCAAATGCTGTTGAGCTGTGTAACAACTTTGAGAAATAGGAGATTGCCAGTGTTGGGGACTGCTTTCTTAGTATAACCAATACAACTGACTTCCAATCAGTAAATTCGGAATACTCATCAGAAGAAAGTAATGGGGATACCAAGAGACTTGGCCTATGGTCCCAGTTATATCTTGGTAAGTAACTGGGTAAGTTTTATTTTATTCTGTCATCTACAGCATATGAGACTTGAAACAGATTATTACTAAGGTCCTTTCTGATTTCAGATTTTCATCATACTTTACACATAGGGACAATACTTATGTCTAGAGTCACAATTTTGGGACTTTCATGACAATATTTTCATCCCACATTTCTGCAGTAGGTGGTAGAATGTTGGTAGGAGATTTTTCTGCATAATCAGGAAAAAGTTCACCAAATCTTTAAAAAATTGTGAGCTAGGTTCCTTCTTATAAATAATGGTGCCAGAGAGTGATGAAGGAGTTAGAACTGATAGCCCATGGTAGCACAGATTGGGCAATCTGGGATTTAGGAAATGGCCCACTGCAGAGGGAAGTGGTAGAGATGGCAGAAGCGCAGTTAGGGACTTGTGTGGATGACACACAACTTGTGTAGATGACAAGAAGCTCAGCTCTTAGTTCCACTTGGTACAGCTGTGATGAACATCACATCTACCTAGGGGATGGGAATGTGAGGAGAGAGGCTCTCAGTGCTCCTCCTTAAATGTTTCTCAGGGCAACAAAGGTTAAACTGCCTCTGAAATTTAGAATTGCCAAAACTTACAATATCACAAAATAATTTTTAGGCATTCAAGACAAAGTAAGGAGTCCCTCTTGCTACTCTAAAGTACATTACCTGGAGATAGGTGAATTTGGGGCTTACTTGTATACAGGTATTATGGGGGAGTATGTGGGGTAGCAGCCCAAATCCATTTGCCTATTTTACAAGTGTTCTCCCATGTTTGTAGAGGGTTTTAAAACTCTATTTGAAGTAAATAGATTTGATTTAAAATAAAAACATTGAAAATTCGGTGATCTTTCAAATTCCTCATGGCTGTGGGATTTTTGAGAAGCTAGTAGAGACCATGTAGTTTGGAATCTCAACAGCTGTGAAACCAAAATCACTTTCAATAAAACTAAATGGCCAGGGTCCTTAATACATCTGAAATAAAATCAAGTGAGGCTAAGACTTTGGCCTCAGCCAGCCACCAACACTGGTGTCTATGGAGCCACAGGGCCCTAGAGACCTCTAGTACTATACCTGGTAGTTCTAGAAGGCAGGGTGACCTGGGCAGCCCAGGTACTGAGTGGCATTTGTTCACTAGCAGGTTGGAAGAGTTCTACAATGATTGATCCCATAAATGCTCATTTCTGATGACTTGGGACCTTCCCAAGATTGAGAGTTATAGGAGCAGAGTAAAAAATGAGGAGGTTAGGCACTGTGAAGACCAAGTAAGGCAGAGGCAGGAGAGGCCATGGGTCTCAGAAGTTGAGTTTCTATGTTCTTGAACACTCGGGGGAAATAGCAAAAGAGAGACTGCTACTAAGTTTAAAAATCTGCACTGGATCCCACTTCTAAAATTTCAAGGAAACTAATTTTACTTACAAATGAACACTTGGGGAGTCTGAAGTTCAATCCCTCACAGGTTAACATAAGAAATGAGAGAACAGAAAGCAGGGTGAGGGAACAGAGAGAAAGGTGACGTCTCCAGATATGCCAACTCCATGGGACATACCACAGAGGCTCCATGTGGCCTATGACTTCATCTAAGCAATGCATAGTCAGGAAGCAACTTAAAGTGATTAAAAATTATCTTGAGTGAAAGACTCAGAGAAAATTAGCACCCGAAAATATCACTTCTGAAAGACTATACTACAAGGAAAATAAGAGCAAAGAAATACTCCAATTTATCCTTCTTTAGGGTTGAGTAATACTGTTATGCAGTTATTCCACATTTTCAAAAAATGAAAAACAAAGTCCTCTGGGCAGGGGATATAGCTCAGCAGCACAGTGTCTGCCTGGCAAGTGTGAAGTCCTAAGTTTGGTCACTGGTATCCAGAAAAGCAAAAGCATTCCATATTTTCTTTAACCAGTTATCTGTTGATGAGCATCTAGGTTGTCTCCATAATTTAGTATTGTGAATTACACTGCTATAAACGTAGATATGCATGAATGACTGTAATACAATGTAACTCTTTCCAGAAGATATCAAGGAGAGGGATAGCTGGGTCAAATAGAACTTCATTTTTAGTCATTTGAGTAATCACTGTGTTAATTCTATAGTGGTTGTACTAGTTTACAGTCCCACCAACAGTGTTGAAAGTTTCTTTTTTCCCTACTTCCTTGCTAGTTTTTTTTTTTTTTTGAGTCCTTGATGATAGCCATTCTTACTGGAGTAAGGTGAAATCTCAGCGTTGTTTTGATTTGCATTTTCTTAAAGGCCAAAGATGCTGAATGTTTTTGCCCATGTACGTATTTCCCAGTTGTATTTTTTTATTTTAAAGAGGAAAAAAAAGAACAATAGCAGCATGCCAACATCACAAACATAAGCAAAACAAAGCAAGAACATTAAAAGTAATACAGGATTTTAAAACAAAATGATAGAAATTAACAGTGGTTGTTATATTACATATTGTTATCTTCAACCACATTGCTCAGATTATCAGATCTAAGCATGCAAAATTGGTCAGAATGCACAAAATTTTAAGCATTAACAACTGTTCCCTTCAATTTACCATCAGACATCAGCAGTACAGTTATACCGGCTATTCATATGTATATATTGCCTTCCTTCTTTCTTTTTTCCCTCATCCCAGTTGTTCCTTCCTTTGAGCAATTTCTTTCCCTTTCATATCATCTATTGTACATTTTGAGTTTTACTTACTCTTTCAGGTTCCGACACCAGGGAGATAATATGATGTTCACACATGTGGGCCCAATTTATTTCACTTATGAGTATGGTCTCTAGTTGCACCCATTTACCTACAAAACCCTCAAGTTTATCTTTTTTATAGCTAAGTAGTGTTCCATTGTATAGAAATACCACATTATTTTTATGCATTCCTCAGCTGATGGGTATTTGGGTTCTTTCCAAGATTTAGCTATAACAAATTGCACTGCTATAAACATAGGTGCACATATATTGCTGTGGTATGATGTTTTTAATTCTTATGGGAAAATATCCAGAAGGGGAATAGCTGGGTTAAATGGGACTTCTAATCCTAGTTTTGTGAGGAATCTCGAGACTGATTTCCACAGTGGTTTCACTAATCTACACTCCCACCAACAGTGCATTAGGGTTCCTTTATCCCCACAGCATCACTAGCATTTGTTATTGGTTGATTTCTCGATGATAGTCATTCTTTCTGGGGTGAGATGGAATCTCAGTGTTGTTTTAATTAGCATTTCTTGAATGACTAATGATGTTGAGAATTTTTTTCGTGTATTTATTTACCATCAGTAGTTCTTCATCCGAGAAGTGTGTATTCATCTCAGATGCTCATTTTTGGATTGGGTCTTTGAAATTTGGGGGCCTGACTTTTTAAAAATTCTTTATATGTTCTAGATAGAAATTCTTTGTCTGAGGGGCAGTTGGCTAAAATTTTTTCCCAATTCATGGATTTTCTTTTTATTCTATTGGTGGTTTCTTTTGATGTGCAAAAACTTCTCAATAAGATGAGATCCCAGTTGTTGATTCTTTGAAGTATTTCCTGTACAGTTTGGTTTCTGTTCATGAACTCTACCTACCCCTATGTCTTCAAGGTTTTTACCTACTTTATCTTCTAATAAATTCAGTGTTTCTATTTTAATATTTAGACCTTTGATCCATTTTGACTTTAGTTTAGTGCATGGTGAAAGACATAGGTCTAGTTTTAGTCTTTGGCATGTGGAAAGCCAGTTTTTCCAGGACTATTTATAAAAAAAGGCTATCTTTCTTCCAGTGAACATGTTTGGCCCCTTTGTCAAAGATGGCTTGGGCCAGGGATATAAATCAGTGGCATAAGCACCTGTCTGCCAAGTACAAGGTCTTGAGTTCAATTCCAGGTACCAAAAAAAAAAAAAAAAGCTAAGGCGGCTGAGTGTGTTTATAGCTGTGTCTGCATCTTGTAATCTTTTCCATTTATCTTCAGGTCTGTTTTTTTTTTTTTGCCAGTACCATGCTGATTTCATCACAGTAGCTTTGTAGTATAATTTAAAGTCAGGATTGTAATGCCTCCTGCCTTCCCTTTGTTTCCCAGGATTGCTTTTGCTATTCAAGGCCACTTCTGGTTCCAGATGAATTTTAGGACTGTTTTCTCTAGATCTGTCAGATATACTAGTGGTATTTTAATTGGAATTGCTTTGATGCTGTACAACAATTTTGAGAGTATGATCATTTTCTTCCTATCCATGAGCAAGAAATATCTTTCCATTTTCTGATATCCTCTTTGATCTCTTTTCTTCAGAGTACTATAATTTTCTCTGTAGAGATATTTTACTGCTTTTGTTAGATTGATTCCTAAGTATTTCATCATTTTAGATGTTCTTTATTGTGGAAATATTTTATTGCTCCATTAAATTTGAAGGATAGTTTTGTAGGGTACATCAGTCTGGATTGGAAGTTGTTTTATTTCAGGACCTGAAATACTTCACTCCAAGCTCTTCTTGACTTGATGGTTTGTGTTGAGAAATCTGTCATGATTCTGATGGGCTTTTCTTTTAGGTGATCTGTTTCTTTTTTCTAACAGCTTTTAATATTCTGATCTTTTATTGAGTTTCTGGGATCTTGAGCACTATATGTCTGTGTGTAGATTTATTTTGGTTATGGTGAATTGGAATTCTACATGCTTCACTTAACTGTATGTCTGATTCTTTTTCCGTGCCTGGGAAGTTTTATGCTATCATTTCTGCAAATATTCTTCTTATATCATTTGTGTTCACTCCTGCTTTTCATTGATATCTATTAATCTGACATTGTTTTTCTTTGCTTCAATCTTGCAGTTGTTGAATTTTTATTTCCTGATTCCTTGTTTTTAAGAGAACCTTCCTTTCATGTTCATTAGTGGCAATGCTGTCTTCAAGGTCTGAAAGTCTATCTTTAGCTTCTTTCAGGTGATTTTGCCAGGTTTTGATGGAATTTTTAATTTCCTGGGTATCTGTTTGAATCCGTTTCATGCATTCTAGTTCTTTTCTATATTGTTCATTCAAGGTTTCCATGAGCTGTCTACGATCTTCTATTTTCTTATCAACGTCTTCTTTGGATATGCTGAACAATTCTTTCATTGTTGTTGTCATTTCTTTTTTTTACCAGAGAGATTATTTCTGAGCTGATGTCTACTATGGCCTGATGGAGTTATTTCTTTACTTCAGTTGCTATAATTTCAGAAATTGTGGGTGTATGACTTCCAGGCTCTTCTGTGTTGATGTCTCCTGGACTTGTTCTGGGTGGGGTAGAGGCCTGAGATTGCATTTTGCTCCTTCATTTTGTCATTTTTGAAGATTCAGAGGTTGCCTGGAGCTCAGCCTCACTCCCATGATTGTGTGGGAGTAGTGGGGTGAGGGTCCGAAGATCCCCAGTGTGCAATGTGGCTCAGTGGGGTCTCAGATGCTCACAAAACTTCCTTGCATTCAGTTGGCTCCCAGGCTGGTGAGGAATGGGTTGGGGAGGCTCAGTGGAGTTCCTGAAGCTGTCTGGGGTTCAGCCCAGCTTCCATAAGGGTGTGGGGGATGCAGGTCATGGTCACCAGGCTTCAGATGTTGCCCAGGACCCAGCCTGGTTCCCACACCAGCAGAGGAGGAGTGAGGGTGGAGTCCCTGAGGCTGCTGTTTGGGTTTCAGTTGTGCTCCTACTGTGGTGTAGGTCAGCTAAAATTTCCAACTATATTGAATAGGGGTAATGACAGTAGGCATCCTTATCTTGTTCCTGATTTTAAAGTGAAAGCTTTCAACTTTTGACGATTTAGTATAATGTTAACCATTGGCTTGTCATAGACAGCTTTGATCAGATTGAGGTAAAGATCATATATTCCTATTTTATGTAGGGTTTTTATCATGAATGAGCATCGGATTTTATCAAAGGCTTTCCCTGCATTGATGGAGATGATCATGTGGTATTTGTCTGGCTCTATTGTTATGGTGTATTACATTAATTGATTTGCATGTATTGAACCATTCCTGCATTCCTGGGATGAGTCCCATTTGATCATGGTATATAATCTTCTTGATGATTTGTTGTATTCTGTTTGCTAGTATTTTATTGAGAATTTTTGCATCTATATTCATTGGGGAGATGTGTCTGTAGTTCTCTTTTTTGGTTGGGTCTTACTCTAGTTTTCGTATCAGGATAATACTTGCCTCCAGGAATGAATTGAAGAGAATGCCTTCCCTTTCAATTTCATTAAAGAGTTTGAGAAGAATTGCTGTTAAATTGCTGTCTAAATTTCTTGTAGAATTCAGCTGTGAATCCATCAGGACCTGGGTTTTTCTTCATTGGCAAGTTTTTATTGCATTCTCAATTTCACTGGCTGATACTGAGTTATTCAGGATTTTTATATCTTCTTCCTTCAGCTTTGCAGATTCATATGTATCTAGAAATCTGTCCATTTCTTCTATATTTTCCATCCTATGAGAATAAAGATTTTTAAAGCAGGTATTGATGATCGTTGGAATTTCTACAGGATCTATAGTGATTTTACCCCTTTAATTACTTATTGCATGTCTTTCAGCTTTTTCTTTTTTTTTTGATAAGGTTGGGTAGGGGTTTATCTATTTTGCTTATTCTTTCAAAGAACCAACTCTTTGATTCTTTAATTCTTTATGTTGTTTTTTAGTCTCCATTGCGTTAATTTCTGCCCTGATCTTTGTAATTTCCTGTCTTTGTTGATCTTTGGGTTTGACTTACTGTTTTTTCTAGAAGCTTGAGGTGCAGGATAAGATTGTTTATTTGTGCTTGTTCTGTTTCCCTGAGGTGGGAATTCAGTGCTATAAATTTCCCTCCTGCTTTCATTGCATCCCACAGTTCCTGTAAGTTGTATCTATATTTTTGTTTGATTGTAAATACTGTTTAATTTCTACTTCAATTTCATCTGTGACCCATTGGTTGTTCAGGAGAATGTTATTTAATTTCCATGTGTTTATGGAGTTTCTGTGATTTCTTTTGTCCTTAATTTCCAATTTCAATGCACTATGGGATAATTTCAATTACTTTGCATTTACTTAAGCATGTTCAATGTGCTAGCATATGGTTTATTTTAGAGAAAGTCCCATGCGTAGCTGAGAAGAATATGTATTCTGATGCTGTTGGATGGAACACTCTGTAAAGGTCTACTAAGTCCATTTGTTCACAAATTTGATTAAGTTCTGTTATTTCTTTGCTGATTTTTTGTCTAGTTGATCCATTTCTTTGTGACAATGGTGTGTTAAAGTCCCCTCTTACGATTGTGTTGCTGCTTATCTCATTTTTCATGTCTATTAAAGTTTGTCTTATGTAGTTGGGTGCTCCTGTATTTGGAGCATAGACGTTTATGACTGTTATCTCTCCCTCTCGAAGTTTTCACCTCACACGTATGTAGTGACCATCTTTATCCCTTTTAATTGTTCTTGGTTTGAAATTCATGTTGTCCGCAAAAAAAATAACTACACCCACTTTTTTATGGGTTCCCGTCATGTGGAGTATTGTTTTCTATCCTTTAATTTTCAGTCTATGAATTTCCTTTTGAGTTAAATATATTTC